>CAUYON010163667.1:0-61289 GCA_963573935.1 Arctocebus calabarensis | reverse complement strand
ATAAATCAACTGGACCCAACCAACACGCAGGAGGCCACACTCAGCAGGAGAACGCACCTTCTTCTCAAGAGCACATAGAACATTCTCCAGGACAGGCCACACTTTAAGCCACAAAGCAAGTGTTAATAATTTTTTTTTTTTGCAGTATTTGGCTGATGCTGGGTTTGAACCTGCCACCTCCGGTATATGGGGCCGGTGCCCTACTCCTTTGAGCCACAGGCATTGCCCAATAGATTTCAAAATATTTAAATCAGATGAAGTCTATTCTCCTAGCACAGCAGAATGAACTGGAAATCAGTAACAAAAGGAAAACTGGAAAATGCACAAATTTATGGAAATCAAGTAACATACTCTTAAGTAATCAGTAGGTCAAAGAAGAAATCACAAGGCTTATCTGGAACACTTAGAAATGAAAACTAAAGTAAACATACAAAAAATTAGGTATGTAAAGAAAGCAATTTTCAGAGGAGAATTATAGGTATAAATGCCTACATAAAAAAGCTTTAAAATCAGTAACCTAACTTTCTACCTTAAAGAACTGGAAAAAGAAGGCCAAACTACACGCAATGTCTACAGAAGGAAGGAAATAACACAGAGTAGAGCAGAGATGAATGAAGTGAAGAACAGAAAAATACAGAAAATCAATGAAAAGTTCGTTCTTTGAAAATATGGGCAAAATTAACAAAACGTTAATTAGACTAAGAAAAAAAGACTCAAATTATTAAAACCATAAATGGAAGTGGGAGTATTATTATCAACCTTACACAAATAAAACAGGACTATAAGAGAATACAATGAATAAGTATATGCCAACCAATTAGACAACCTAGATGAAAAGGACATATTCCTAAAAACAAAGAAGTTAAAAAGTGAGTCCAGAAGAAATAGAAAATCTCAACAGACCTATGACAAGTAAGATATTGAAAGTAATCAAAAACCTCTGAACAAAGCCCACGACCAGGTGGTTTCACAAATGAATTCTACCAAACATTTAAAGAAGATTAACACCAATTCTTTTGAACTCTTCCAAAAAACAGAACCATTCTATGAGGCTAGCATCATCCTGATACTAAAGCCAGACAAAGATACTACAAGAAAAGAAAAATACAGCCCAATATCTTTAGCATTTAGGTGCAAACATCTTCAGCAGAATATCATTAGCAAACCAAATCCAGCATCATATTAAAAAGACTGTACACCATATAACCAAGAGCATGTGGGGGTGGTTCAGTGTGTGAAAATGCCACTTTAATAGAACAAAAAGAGAGGAAGCACAGTCATCTCAAATGATGCATAAAAAGCATTTGACCAAATCAAACACACTTTCATGGTTAAAAACACTACTAAGAAACTAGCAATAGAAGAGAATGCCCCTGATCCAATAAAGGGTATTTATAAAAAACATCACAGCAACATCACACTCCATGATGAATGACTAAAAGCTGAAATCGTATCCCTCATATCTGGAACAAGACAAAGACTCCTGTTTTCATCACTTATATTCCGCATGGTACTGGAAGTCCTAAATAGAGCAACCAGGAAAGAAGAAATAAAACATCCACACTGGAAAGGAAGAAGTAAAACTATCTCAATTCTCAAATGATATTACTCTAAAAAATCCACAAAATAACTCATGAGAAGTCAGCAAAGTTGCAGGATATAAGATCAACACACAATAATCAGCTGTCTATGTTAGCAATGAATTATCTGAAAATGAAAGTAAGAAAAAATTATATTCATGATAGCATCAAAAGAAATAAAATACTTGGGAATAAATTTATCCAAAGTGGTACAAGATTTGTACACTGAAAACTACAAAACATTTATGAAAGAAATTAAAGACAGTGTAAATAAATGGAAAAAGGCTTGGCACCTGTAGCACAGTGGTTACTGCACCAGCCACATGCACCAAGGTTGGTGGATTCAAGCCCGGCCGGGGCCAGCTAAACAACGACAACTGCAACAAAAAACTAGCCAGGCGTTGTAGCAAGTGCCTGTAGTCCCAGCTACTTGGGAGGCTGAGGCAAGAGAACTGCTTAAGCTCAACAGTTTGAGGTTCCTGTGAGCTGTGACCCCACAGCACTCTCCCAGGGCAACATAGAGAGACTCTGTCTCAAAAAATAAGAATGAAAATAAAAAATAAATGGAAAGACATCTATGTTCACAGATTTGAAAACCATCTTCCGATGCAATGTAACAAAAATCCTAAGCGTTTTTAACAGAAATGCCAATCCTAAGGGGGGAGGGTCATCCATAAATGGATGAATGATAAAGCAAATGTGGTACATATACACAATGGAATACTATTTAGCACAAAAAGAAGAAAATTCTATCATTTGCAATAACAAGGATGAACCTGGAGGGAATTACGCTAAATGAAATAAGCCAGGCACAGAAAGACAAATACAGCATGATCACATTTACATATGGAATCTATCAAAGTTGAACCATAGAAAGAGAGGGTAGAACAGAGGTTAACAAAGCACAGGGTGAGGGCTTGGCAGGCATGGAGAGAAAGAGGAGATGTTCAAAGGGCACAGAGTTTCAGTTAGACAGGAGGAATAACTTTAGTGATCGACGACACAGGATGCGTACCTAAAGTTATTATAATAATGTATTGTATATTTAAAAATTGCTAAATGAGTAGGTTTTAAATGTCCTCATCACAAAGAAATGATAAGCATGAGAGGTGATAGATGTTAATTCTTTAATCATTGACAATGTGTATATGTATCATAAATCATACTGTACCTCATAAATACAAAAACAGAATTACTATTGATCAATTTTTAAAACATAGTTTTAAAAAATAAAGGAAAAAACTTTCAGAAGATTCTAAAAACCAAAACATTTCCTGTGGCTCAACGGGCTAAGGCGCCAGCCATGTACACCTGAGCAGGCAGGTTCGAATCCAGACCGGGCCCACCAAACAATGACAGCTGCAACCAAAAAATGGCCGAGTGTTGTGGCGGATGCCTGTAGTCCCAGCTGCTTAGGACACGGAGGCAAGAGAATCGCTTGAGTCCAGGAATTGGAGGTTGCTGTGAGCTGTGATGCCATAGTACTCTATCCAGGGTGACAGCTTGAGGCTCTGTCTCAAAAAAACAAACAAAAAAAAATTTTGCTAAGCGAAAGAAGCCAGTCAAAAAACGTCACATAGGCTCAGCACCTGTGGCTCAATGGGCTAAGGTGCCAGCCACGTACACCTGAGCTGGTGGGTTCGAATCCAGCCCAGGCCCACCAAACAACAATGACGGCTGCAACCAAGAAATGGCCAGGCATTGTGGCAGGTGCCTGTAGTCCCAGCTACTTGGGAGGTAGAGGCAAGAGACTTGCTTGAGCCTAGGAATTGGAGGTTGCTGTGAGCTGTGATGCCCCAGCACTCTATCCAGGGTGACAGCTTGAGGCACTGTCTCAAAAAAAAAAAAAAAGTCACATATTGGGCAGTGTCTGTGGCTCAAAGGAATAGGGCACCGGCCCCATATACTGGAGGTTGTAGGTTCAAACTCAGTCCCAGACAAAAAAGGCAAAAAAAAAGAAAGAAAGAAAAAAAGGTCATATATTATATGTATTATAAGAGTTGAGTTGATCACAAATGAGCATTGTGTGAGGGGAGGAGGTCATGCTGTGATGGAAAGTAGTCACACTATGAGGGAGGCAGTCACACTCTGAGAGGAGGTGGTCACACTGTGAGGGTAGGAGGTCACACTGTGAGGGGAGGAGGTCACACTGTGAGGAAAGGAGGTCACCCTGTGGGGAGAGAAGGGCACAATGTGAGGGGAGGTCACACTGAGAGAGGAGGAGATCACACTGAGAGGGGAGGAGGTCACCCTGTGAGGGGAGGTGGTTATACTGAGAGGGGAGGAGGTCAGACTGAGGGGAGGGGGTCACACTGAGGGGGAGGCAGTCCCACTGTGAGGGGCAAAGGTCACACTGAGAAGGGAGGAGGTCACACTGTGAGGGGAGGTGGTCACACTGAAGGGGAGGTGGTCACACTGAGAGGGGAGGTGGTCACACTGTGAGGGGAGGAGGTCACACTGAGGGGGAGTTGGTCACACTGTGAGGGGAGGTGGTTACACTGTGACGGGAGGAGGTCACACTGAGGGGGAGGCGGTCAGACTGTGAAGGGAGGTGGTCACACCGTGAGGTGAGGTGGTCACACTGTGAGGGGAGGTGGTCACACTGAGAGGGGAGGTTGTCACCCTCTGAGGGGAGGTGGTCACACTGTAAGGGGAGGTGGTCACACTGTGAGGGGATGTGGTCACACTGTGAGGGGAGGAGGTCATACTGAGGGGAGGCGGTCACACTGTGAGGGGAGGAGGTCACACTGAGAGGGGAGGAGGTCACACTATGAGGGGAGGTGGTCATACTCTGAGGGGAGGCTGTCACTCTGTGAGGGGAGAAGGTCACATGTGAGGGGAGGCAGTCACACTGTGAGGGAAGGCATTCACACTGAGGGGTAGGCAGTCACACTGTGAGGGGAGGAGGTCACGCTGAGAGGGGAGGCAGTCACACTGTGAGGGGAGGTCACTCTGTGAGAGAAGGAGGTCACACTGAAGGGAGGTGATCACACTGTGAGGGGAAGAGATCACACTGTGAGGGGAGGAGGTCACACTGTGAAGGGAGGAGGTCACACTGAGAGGGAGAGAGTCACACTATGAGAGGAGGAGGTCACACTGTGAGGGAAGGCATTCACACTGAGGGGGAGGTAGTCACACTGTGAGGGGAGAAGGTCACACTGTGAGAGGAGGCAGTCACACTGTGAGGGGAGGCGGTCACACTGTGAGTGGAGGAGGTCACACTGTGAGGGGAGGTGGTCACACTGTGAGGGGAGGGGAGGTGATCACACTGTGAGGGGAGGAGGTCACACTGAGAGGGAGGGGGTCACACTGTGAGAGGAGGAGGTCACACTGTGAGGAAAAGCGTTCCCTCTGTGGAGAAGGAGGTCATGCTGTGAGGGGAGGTGGTCACACTGTGACGGGAGGAGGTCACACTTTGAGGGGAGGTGGTCACACTGTGACAGGAGGAGGTCAGACTGTGATAAGAGGTGGTCACACGGTGAAGGGAGGACATCACACTGAGGGGAGGTGGTCACACTGAGAGGGGAGGAGGTCACACTTTGATGGGAGGTGGTCACCTGGTGAAGGGAGGAGCTCACACTGAGGGGAGATGGTCACACTGGAGGGGAGGAGGTCACATGTGAGCTGAGGAGGTCACACTGAGAGGGGAGGAGGTCACACTGTGAAGGGAAGTGGTCACACTGTGAGGGGAGGAGATCACACTGAGGGGAAGTGGTCACACTGTGAGGAGAGGAGGTCACATGTGAGGTGAGGAGGTCACACTGAGAGGGGAGGAAGTCACACTCTGAGGTGAGGCGGTCACTCTGTGAGGGGAGGTCACATTGTGAGGGAGGAGTTCACACTGTGAGGGGAGGAGGTCACAACGTGAGGGGAGGAGATCACACTGAGAGGGGAAAAGGTCACACTGTGAGGGGAGGTGGTTGCACTGTGAAGCAGGTGGTCACACTGTGAGGGGAGGAGGTCACACTAAGAGGGGAAGAGGTCACACTGTGAGGGGATGTGGTTACACTGTGAAGCAGGTGATCACAGTGTGGGAGGAGGTGGTCACACTGAGTGGGGAGGTGGTCACACTGTCAGAGGAGGTGGTGATTGAGGAGGTAGTTATACTGTGAGAGATCACACTTCAAGAGGCAAATGTCCAAAAATCTGTTTACAATCTAGAGCAGTGTTTGCCTTGAATAAACCTTAAAATTCCTATTTTGTCATCTTATGCTAATTACCCGATGTCATAACCTCATCATATAATGAGTCAGAGTCTTCCGTAATTTTAGTAAGGTCATTGCTTTATTTTGGTTTGATATGACTCTCAAAAAAATAAGAAAGAATAAACCTCCTATACATTTGCAGAATATATCCATGGGGGAGTGTTGGTGGCACTCAAAGTTTTCATCACCTCTAATACATAGCTACAAGCACCTCTTCTCTCTCACTGCCTTTTGGGGACTCTTTTAAATCCAAATTCCTGGGACCTCCACTGACTCTTATTCCATATGTTAGGGTATATAATCTCTGACATCTACTCATGTCTAGCTTAAATCACCAATGATAATTATGTTAAGTCTCCATATAGCTTAAATCTATTTTTCTTTCTATAATTCCTACCATTAATAAATTAAGGATCCAGTAAAAAACCCTTTAAGTAATCACTTTTTCTTTCTGTTCATAATAACAAAAACTATTGGAAGTCAAAATAAATATACAAATTCCACATGACTCCTCCTTTAGGGTGATGTTCAAGGATCTCATTGTTCAAAAAGCATATAGGTTGGTCAGGCATGGTGGCTCATGCCTATAATCCTAGCACTCTGCGAGGCCAAGGAGTGAGGATTGCTTGAGCTCAGCAGTTTGAGACCAGCCTGAGCAAGAGTGAGACCCTGTCACTACTAAAAATAGAAAAACTAGCCAGGGTTTGTGGCAGGTACCTATAGTCCTAGCTACTTGGAAGGCCATGGCAGGAGGATCACTTGAGCCAAGAGTTTGAGGTTGCTGTCAGCTATGAGTCCATGGCACTCTACCCAGGGCAACTGAGTGAGACTGTCACTGAATCAATCAATGAATCAATAATTATATTTCTATGTATTTTTTTTAAAAGCACATAGCTCAAACCTGGGTGAAGTATTTTTTACAAGGACCCTAGTCTGGAGGGGGAGATATTTCAAATAGAATGAAATGGCGACTGTAGATTCCAGATGGGGTGTGTGTGCAAGTGTTCACTGCACCATTCTGTCAGCTTGTCTCTATGTCTGAAAATGTCTGTAATAAAATGTTGGGAAAATCCCTACTATACTATAAAGATGCATAGCATATGACTCTCAGCTACAAATAACTATTCTGAGCTGTATCTTTAAAAAATATTGAAATTTGACTAATATATGAATTTATTCTAAAGTTTTTAAATTCTGTTTCTTGGTGACTGAAACCAAGTTAAAGAGTTTTCAAGTAAAAAGTTTAATTGCTTCTTTTCTTATTTTTTAAGACATTTGTAATCTACAGATAATTTTTGTCTGAAAATTAAGGGCTTAAAATAACTGATTCCCTGGTGAATCTTGAAGACATTATGGTAAGTGATCTAAGCCAGTCACAGAAGGCAAAGGCCATGCGACTCCACTCATACAAGCACCAGCTAGTCAAGATCATACAGACAGAACAGAGTAGGGGTTGCCAGGGCTGAGGGGAGGAGAAATGGAGAGTGATTGATTGGTGGGGACAGTTTTGGCTGGGGAGCACAGGAAAAGTTCTGGTGATGAATGGCGGTGATGGCCCACAATCACTGTGAATTACTTAAGTACAGGCAGTACATTGAGTCCTGTACACTTAAACATGGTTAAAATAATAAATTGTAATGTCACATGTTATATATATTTTGCCACACACTTTAAAACTTATTTTAAAATAAAGGCTAGAAAAAAGTTACCATCCTTGGGGAGCTGAGCACTGTCCTTTTCAATTTGGAGGGGGGTTGTTTTAGAGTCTCCACTTTGTTACCCTCAGTAGAGTGCTGTAGCATCACAGCTCACAGCAACCTCAATTCTCTTACCTCAGTCTCCTGAGTTGCTGGGACTACAGGCACCTGCCACAACCCCGGGCCTCTATTTTTAGAGATGGGCTAGTTTTAAAGTAAGACTCTGGCTCAGGTTGGTCTCAAAACTGTGAGCTCAGACGATCCACCCGCCTGGGCCTCCCAAGTGCTGGGATTCCAGGCGTGAGCCACCGCGCACGCCCACTTTTAGCGAAACTGCCCTGTTCCTGTGCAGATTCTAAGTAATTTCTGTATCTGGCCTCTGATTTTACAGGAAGAAACCCTTCCTTCCATAGAACAGTTGGCCCATCAGATCGAAGATGAAGACTTAAGACTGAAGGAGAAGCCCAGGGCGTACCTCAAAAGAGTTTACCAGGAAACCATCTACAAGCCCCTGGTGGAGAGGGGCATCCTCGACTACTTGCACTATAACTATAATCACCTGACCATGTACGCGTGGCCAGGCATCATTTAGCTGTTCCCGGGTCCCCACTTTATTGTTTTCATACATTTAGTTCCTGGAAGTGCTCCGTGGAAACAGAAAAGGTCTCCGAAGCCTGGCTTGACAATCACGAGCCAAGTATCCCCGCGGTTTCTTCTCCGCCCCCATGGACGCCTGTAGTTTGCTATTGTTCCAGTAGGTGGCGCGCAGCCGTGCGTCGCTATTCTGGGGCAGGGGACTCTGCAAAATAGCAGGTGAAAATGTTCCTGTGCGGAATAATCAATCCGTTTTAGCAATAAAATGAGATCATACTGTGAAAACTTTTTTTTTCCGTTAGGTATCATTCTGTTTTCATTTCCTTGAATTTTCTGCCGCCAACCTTGTTAATTCTTCACATGTTTATTCAGTAATACTTGTGGGTGGTAAAAGAAATCACGTGCCCAGAATGGAAAATTAGTAAAGCAGACGATGAGATATTAAATCTGTCGTCCAGTGTCAGAAGCTCTGATTGTGTAGGAAATCTTACGTGACCTTTAGAAAGGAGGCTGCTAGCACAATCCCTGTGTTTCTGTTTCATGCAGATAGGGTAAAGATACTGAAAAACTGGGAGGATCAAGGGATTGACACATAGATACTAGGTTTTAACTTAATAATGGAAAATTAATCTAGTTCAACCGTAGCACCGTTGATTTTGGGGGTGGTTCCTCTAGTACAAGCTGCCTGTAATGCAGATCAGAAGCTCTTTCTCTTATAAATAAAGCAATTCAATTGCTCACTGCAAAACAGATTCAGGATCTAGTGGGAACAACACATAAATAATTATTTTTATCCATTTGTGTTGTGTCTCTCTTAATAGACAATGTGACACAATTTTTAGCCAGCAGGGGTTAAAATTGGTTTTCATGAACAAAATTCCAGTTTCTGTTCATTTTTTGTATTTATGTTAACATTTAACGAAAGCTGGCACAACTGCAAGGATTACACAGCTATTAAGAGGAAAAGTAGGAGTTGGCATTACAGAATTATACACACATTATCAAACTCTCTGCTCCCAACTGCTTGATTATTTGGAACTACAAACTCATTTGACATTTCTCAAAAATAAAATTGTTCCCAAACACTGGACTCTGATTTTTCCAAGGCAGGCAAAAGCAAGCAATAAACACCTCTAATTCCTTCGCACATACATACATTTTACACAAATGCATGGGTCACTTAGGGGAGGACTCAGCACTGGCCACATGGTACAAACTGTACCATGTAACTGTAATGGGGAACCATAGCCTCTGGACCACTCTTCAGAATTCAGACCCAACACGCGTGGAATTCAGGGGTTGGTGAATGAGTCAGCTCAAGGGACTCTCCCTGGTCCCCTTCCCCTGAGAGGACCTGGATCAAACTCATCAGCAAATGGAGTGAATTTCTGTGATAGGTCCTGGGACCCTTAGATGGAGATTAACAGAACAACCTCAGAGGATCAACAGTTATGACTTCTGTGACCAAGCATTAGCACTGAAAAGCCTCCAGTCACAAAAAAACTGACCCCAAATGACAATGTCAGCCTTAATACCAAATCATGCATAAATTTGACAAGAACAGTTGTCCTCTGCCGCCTTTTAAAAAGTAGTCTTGAACCTCCATAAGTAACGCATAAGATTTGAAAATATTTAGAATCTGTCTTAGTTTACAAAGCATATTGTGTCACACTGAGAAAGTGGGCAATTCCCTGAATTAGGAAATTTAGCATGTATGCAAAAGAACTTACTGAATCGAGGAATTTTAGTGTATCTGTCCAGACGCAAGAGCTTTATCACTGAAAAACAAGCTACCTAAGAATAAAAGAATAATTCAAGAGTTGTTGGTCATCACTTGATAGTGGCTATATTAAGGGCTTTGGGAGAATAAAGCTGATGATAAAGCTTAGCAAAAGAAAGGGTTTCAAAGAGACCCAGTTTTGAACTTGGGGTGTGCCAGCCACAGACGCTGCAGAGACTAAGGCATTCTTGAAGTCCCTACATATTCCAGCATTTGCTTTTAAGCTGGTGACATCTTGGAACCTAATCTTGGAATTCAATGGTTGTAAGCAAAGAACACCAGGTATTGACAAGAAAATACCAAAGTTAATTTTCCCAAGTTTTATTCTCCCAAATCACACGCAACGCCCCTGCAGATTGACGCCTAATGATCTTTTAGTCAGTTTGTAATAAAGAATGCAGCCTCCTCCCTTCCCAAAAGGGCCCCTTGTGGTTTTACTGCACTCAAATATCACGGGCAAGCAAAGGGAAATAAAAGATGGAGTGAGTGAGGGATGGAAACTGCACGGAGGACAACGTGTAAAGCCGACCAGTCAATATTTACTCTTGGAAGAGGGGACGACAGGGCAGGAGCGCGCGCAGCCGGGCGGGCGAGCGTGAGCCAAGGCACAGGCAGAGCGGCCGGGAAGTCGCAGTGTGCGAGGAGCCGCCGATTGTTTTCTGGTTGCGCGAAGGAGTGAGGATAAGGCCGGGATAAAGTAAGCGCCGGGAACGGGGCACGGAGCCCGGCAGCTGTATGCTAATGCTCGCAGAAACCAAGCCTCCGCGCCCCCCATTAAAGCGGGCGACCAGGAGGCCACACATCACTGAACAAATAGGCTCTCTCAAGACAAATAAAATAACACGCGTTGGCCCGTGGGGAGGAGGCGGCCGGGGGAGCAGGGGGAGAGAATGCGAGAAGAGTGAAGGCGGGGAGAGAGAAGGGACGAGAGGGGCTGGCGGAGAGGACCGCAGGGCCCGACCTGGAGCAGGGAGGGCGGGGAAGGGGGGGCAGCCTGAGGGCGAGGTGGAACAGGTGGGGAGCCGGAGGGGAGCGGGGGGAAGAAGGGGAGCGACGAGGGGGGAGGGAGAAAGCGGACGGGAGGAGGCGGGAGCGAGGGCGGGAGAGGAGCCCCGGCCGGGCCCGGGCGCACGGAGAGGACGCGCTCGCCGGGGCCTGTTTTGCTCGAGTTTCGGTTCGTTTTCTGCGCCCGAGAGGCCGCCGGCACTGCGCAGGTGGAGACAGAGCTCCTTCCCGCCGCTCGTTAAGTGTCATTTGGGGTTGGTTCCGTGTCCTCTCAATTCTCCCTCTGGTTATGACTTTCCCACATTTCCCGGCGTGGCCTCGGCCTGCTTTCCCCAGCACAGCTCTGGCCGACGCCCGGCCCGGTCCCCCGTCCCCTTTGGCTCCCCAGCCCCGACGGTCCCGCCCAGGCAGAAACAAACAGCCACGAGGGCACTTCAAGGAGTGTGCAGTGGCCCCGACGGCACACGCAGGGGGATAAAAGGGACGGCCAGCCACCGGGTCGGCCGGGCCGAATAATGGGCGCGCAGCAGCTTGCCAGGGGGCACTTGAAACTCGAGGGGAGGGAGATACTTGAGCGCGCTCCCTCCCGCGCCCAGCGCTCGGCGCAGCCTCGCGGATCCCCCTTGTTCGCCCCCTTTCAAGCGCTCTCCTTTTGTGTGGAATTATTTAAACGCGAGATCCCGGGCAGCTTTATGCTAATGCGCCGAACAAAGGCAGCGGGCGGCGGGCGGGGGGCCCGGAAGGTGCCCCGAGGCCAGGCCGGGCGGGGCGGGACCCGGGCAGGCTGGCTGCGCGTGTCTCTCGCGTGCCCCTGGGCCTGACACCACAACCCCTCATTCCTGCAAACACAAAGCTTCTCCCGGGCTCTGGCCCGGCGCGCTGGGCGCACGGAGGCGGGGGTCCCTCCGGGACCTGGAGGCCGGCACTGTAGCGGTAACGCGTGGCTCCTGCCGGGTCGTGGCTCGTAGGGACGAGTGAGGATAGGGGAGACGCTGACAACTCCCCTCCTGGTTTCCCCAAACGCCCGAACTGCCGAGGAGAGAAAAGGAGAACCCGCCGGGGTCCTCCGGTGAGTTCGGGAGCTGCTGAACACCCCAAGGAGCCAACTCCTCCGCGGAAGTTTCCACTTTAGCGTCCATGCCCAAGCGGTTCGCCTTCTAGAATCTCCCTGGAGTCTTGACTTTCATTCGAAGCCGAGCTGGGGCGGGGGGGGTGTCACAGTGATCCCCGGCGCACGCCCTGACGGCGGCCCTGCACTCCAGGACAGAAGCACTTCCTCGGCAGCCGCAGGAGGAAGAGCCCCCGGCAGGGTCTGCACTGACCAGCAGCCCAGAGGCCCCCTGGATTTTTACAAAGCGCTGGCCAGGGCGCCGCAGAGAGAAAAGATGTGGCCTGGAGCCGAGCAAGCACACGTCGGTGCCCTCCCCTGAATCCTCATGCTCTCCGACGGCAGGGACGCCCCTCGGTGGGGGTCAAATCCACAGTGTCCCCCCAACTTTACTCCACGCAGCCCCTATGGCGAACTGCAGTGCGCAAAGTCTGGCCGGCCACAGGCGCGCAGTGTAGTGGCGCTTAGCTCTTCCCAGAGGAAGACAAGTACTCCCGATCCGATGTCCCCATCCCTGCGGACACGCAGATTGAGAAAATCACGCAGAAGTCCGAGGAGCCCCACAGACTGGTGCTCGGCTACACCGGCTTGCAAGTTGCTGTGCGGGGGGGGCGCGCGCGTAGCCTAATTTTCCACAGCCGGGGTGAAAAAATTAGTTTCCAATACTTTGTACCTTTCGAGTTTCCATTTATTTTGACTTTACCGTCTGAAAGCAGATTTCATCTCCGCTGACATGATTAGAAGCCACAAATAAAAAGAAACGGATCCATTGAATCTCAGCCTCTCACAGTTCAGTGGAGTCTCTTGGCTAAATTCGGAGCCTTGTTTGAATTTACTGAGGCAGGAGTTTTGTTTTAATTTTTTTTTTTTTTTTTTTTTTTAGTGGCTGTAGTGGTGCCCTCTACGCCTTATTTACAATCACGGGTGTTCTTGTTCTTAAGGGTTCACAAGGTGACTGACTCCCCCGGTTCTGATCAACGGAAGGGAGCCCCACCAAATCTCCTGCTGTCGGTGGGGGCCCGAGGGCCTAGTACCCCCGCCTCCGCCTGATTATTTCACAATCCAGATGGGATTCCTGATTAGAAAATAAAATTGGCCAAAGCTGTCTCGGAATCCTTTTCCCACTTCTAATTTCATCAGCAGTATTAATCAGCCCTCAAAGGGGTAAGCAAATAACGTCAGTTCCTTTTAGACAGACAGAGTTATAAATTTTAGATGAACTCATTTTAACATTTTTACATGTGAGGGGGACTAGCATTCATCAGAGCAGTTTTTAAACTAGGGTTAGATCTTTCGAATTATGTTCCATTGAAGGTATTTCTTGTCTTTTCAACGTCTGGGTTAAACAATCATAAACAAAACCACCAAATATCTTTTCTTTGATTAACCAACTTGACTAACCCCTAAATTAACTAACTTAATAGCTGTTCCCCTCGAAACTAATAAGCAATAACTCATGGAGACTCTATTTGAAAATCCGTTTGACTTCTACGCCAGGGTATTTTTAGAGGGAAAATCCACAACAATTAAATACCTTCAGTGGAATTAAGCATAACTCAGCAAATCTGCCTGGGTGTACAGAACTTTGCAGAGAGATGTTTCCTTATCTTTCAATAAAGTGACATTTTCCTCACAACGCATGACGTTTTATCTGGCTTTTTTGCTATCTTAAGGGACGGACGACCAGGACCTGTACGCAATCGCGGGGTTCTGCCTCTGTCCCCCGAAGAGCCCGCTTTTGTGTTTTCTCCGGGCTGGGCTGGGCTGGGCAGAGGCTGGAGCTGTCTGCCGGGTCTGGGTCCCTACCCGGCGGTGGCGGCGGGGTGTGTGCGTTTGGGGGAGGGGTCTTTGCTGTTGTCTTTCCCGGTGGCACAGGGCAGGCGGCTAGCCCTCCTCCCCGAGGCCGCAGCCTGCCTCCGAGCACAGATGCCCCCCCTCCCCCAGCCGACAGCACGCGTCTCCTTTGCGTCCAGATTGGCCGCGACCGGCGCTCAATAGCGGGAGGTTAATTTCCTTCACAAAGGTGAAGGGGGCACGGCTGGGGGGGGGGCCCGCGCCCAGACAGGCGGCCCCTTTATTCCGCAGCGCCTTGATTGGAGCCCTTGATTTAGCATCTGATGTCAACCCGCAAACAAAATGCCCGCTCGGAATGAAAATGCATGAGGCCGCGCCAGAAGCGAGGAAACCAACTTCGCTGGGGCGCACGAGGCTGATCTAGCGTTTCGGGCTTTGGCCAGCTCGACCCGGATTAACCCAGCCCTGGACGGCGCAGAGGCTCCGGACGGCCAAAGACGCCAATCCCAGAGCCTCCAGGAACTTAAAAGAAAAGTTCAGAAAATCAAGTTCCGTTTGGAACTCAGCCCAGCCCTCCCCCCACTCCAGCCCCGCGTCTGTTGGTAACTGAAGAAGCGCTGTGCCAACTGCTCCTCAAACTCCAGCGAAGCCTCCCGAGACCATTGGCTGCGCAGAGACTTCAACACACACATCGCCCCCTCGGCTGCAGCCCGAAGGTCAAATCCTCTATCTACACTTGGAACTCCGGGGTCCCATTTTTCTCTTGGACCCTGGGGTCCCGCATGTCACCCATCCAAGGTACAGGACTTTGCAGCTGTTCTTACTTCTCCCACACCACGGAGCGCCCAGCGCCTACCCGGACGCCCTGCGCCCCCGCGGCCGCACTCGGACGGCCCCGAGCTGGCGCTTTGCGCGCCCCGCCCCCACACAGCCAGCGCGCACAACTTCCCCCTCGGCTCCAGCTCGCGGATTGAACCCTCCTGACATATTTGGGGCCATTCTTCTCCTTTGTTGCTATTTTGCTCGCGACCCGCGGGTAATCCCCGCGCGGGAGGGGGCGTGCATTGTCGTGCTGATGGACGGGCCCATTTGGCGTCTCCGCGCCCCCCGGAGGAGAGACACAAAGCCCAGGCACGTGCGCCTCCCCATAGAGGAGCAGCAGACCGTGAAGGGGGCGGGCCGGGCGTGTGCCTGGCCCGGGCGGGGCGGCGGCGCCGGGCGGGGCGGCGAGGGGCGCGCGCGGGGGCCCCGCGCCCTCAGGTACATCTGCCGCACCTACCGGGCGACCCCCGAGTCCCGGCCCCCTTTTTTTGCCGCCGGGTCGCCCTCCCACCCTCCCAGGCAGAGGAGCTGCGGGCGCGCTGATTGGCTCCGGGGGAAGCGGGAGGCGAGAACAATGGCCCCCTCCCCCCGTTAAAAGGGAGCGGCTACCGAACCAGGGGACAGGGACGCGCGTGCAGGGCGTACAGCCGGGCCGAGCCCCCGCCGGCGCCACGCGAGTCCCGCAGCCGCCGCGCCTGGGCCATGGGCCGGGGTCACTGAGGGCCGCCCGGGCCGAGCGCGGAGGTGGGACCGAGCCAGTGCCTTGCCCTAGCGCCGCGCCAACATGCCCCGCGGCTTCCTGGTGAAGCGCAGCAGGAAGTCCACGCCCGTGTCTTACCGGGTCCGCGGCGGCGAGGACGGCGACCGAACGCTGCTGCTCTCGCAGGGCTGCGGGGGCGCCCGCGCCGAGCCCCCAGGGCCGGGGCCGCTGCCGCTGCCGCTGCCACCGCCGCCCGCGGAGCGCGCCCATGCGGCGCTCGCCGCCGCGCCCGGCCAGCCGCCACCCCCTCCGGGCCCGCGGGCCGCGCACTTCGGTAACCCCGAGGCCGCGCACCCCGCGCCGCTCTATAGCCCCACGCGGCCGGTGAGCCGCGAGCACGAGAAGCACAAGTACTTCGAGCGCAGCTTCAACCTCGGCTCGCCGGTCTCGGCCGAGTCCTTCCCCACGCCCGCCGCGCTGCTCGGAGGGGGCGGCGGCGCCGCCGCGAACGGCGCGGGCGGCAGCGGCACCTGCGGCGGCGACGCGCTGCTCTTCGCGCCTGCGGAGCTCAAGATGGGCACGGCGTTCTCGGCGGGCGCGGAGGCGGCCCGCGGCCCGGGGTCGGGTCCCCCGCTGCCCCCCGCCGCCGCCCTGCGCCCCCCAGGCAAGAGGCCCGCGCCCCCCGCTGCTGCTGCCGCCGCCGCCGCAGCCGAGCCGCCAGCCAAAGCAGCCAAGGCCCCGGGCGCCAAGAAGCCCAAGGCCATCCGCAAGCTGCACTTCGAGGACGAAGTAACCACGTCGCCAGTGCTGGGGCTCAAGATCAAGGAGGGCCCGGTGGAGGCGCCGCGGGGCCGCACCGGGGGCGCAGCGCGACCGCTGGGCGAGTTCATCTGCCAGCTGTGCAAGGAGGAATACGCCGACCCGTTCGCGCTGGCGCAGCACAAGTGCTCGCGCATCGTGCGCGTGGAGTACCGCTGCCCCGAGTGTGCCAAGGTTTTCAGCTGCCCGGCCAACCTGGCCTCGCACCGCCGCTGGCACAAACCTCGGCCCGCGCCTGCAGCCGCCCGCGCGACGGAGTCCGAAGTCGCCGCCAGGGCAGAGGCGCGAGAGGCGACGGGCGGTGGCAGCGACCGGGACACGCCGAGTCCGGGTGGCGTATCCGAGTCGGGTTCTGAGGACGGGCTCTACGAGTGCCACCACTGCGCCAAGAAGTTCCGCCGCCAGGCCTATCTGCGCAAGCACCTGCTGGCGCACCACCAGGCGCTGCAGGCCAAGGGCGCGGCTCCAGCGCCCCCGGCCGAGGACCTACTGGCCTTATACCCCGGGCCCGACGAGAAGACGCCCCAGGAGGCGACCAGCGACGGCGAGGCGGCCGGCGTCCTGGGCTTGAATGCGTCCTCCGAGTGCCACCTGTGCCCAGTGTGCGGGGAAACGTTCCCTAGCAAGGGTGCCCAGGAGCGCCACCTGCGTCTGCTGCACGCCGCCCAGGTGTTCCCCTGCAAGTACTGCCCGGCCACCTTCTACAGCTCGCCGGGCCTTACAAGGCACATCAACAAGTGCCACCCATCCGAGAACAGACAAGTGATCCTTCTGCAGGTGCCAGTGCGCCCGGCCTGCTAGAGCGCGCGCTCCGCCCCGGCCCGAACTGTGCCTTCGCTTGGAGACCTACGGAGAGAGCGCGCCGTGCACGCCCCGAGTCCGTGTCCGTGCCGGGGACGCCCCCGGGCTCCCGGATGAAAATGTCGTCTCCGCGTCCCTCGGTGCGGCGTAACGGTAACCCTGTTCCTCTCGTTGTGACTCCCCTCGATCCCCCCTTTTGCGTCGAGTTCCCCCAGTCCCTAGGCGCAACAGGAGTCCACCTCTTTCTGTACGAAGGAGAAAAGCTGTACGCGTTTGTCTCGTGGTTGGAAGCCTCCCCTGGCAGGGGAGACGCTGTTTTTCTTGCTAGTATTCGCTGTGTCCATGGTCTAGAAATGCGGTTTTTTCTCGCCTACCAATCTCTGCTCTCTATGTATGTAGCGTACGGGTTGTTTTGGGTGAATCTTGAGGAATAAAATGCCTTTATATTTCACAGGCTGTAAATTGAATTTCCCACACGATTAGCTTTATTATGGCTTGTGAACTGCTGGAGTCTGGCTTTACCTTTTTGTATGTGAACAAATCAAATTGCTTAAAAAAGAAGAGTTTTCTTTAGTATAGCCACAAATGCCTTGAACTGTTGTCTGGGATTGTTTTGGGGGGAGGGAAGGGAATTTTCAGAAGATGCTGTAATAACTGCCTCAATATTTCACTTTTTGCTTTGATCATCTGTCTTTGTTGAGGTAGGACTATATGAGTTCCCTCTAAATGTGTATGTTGATTTATGAGTAATTGTTATTTATTCTTTATTTATTTATATTAATTATGAAGATTATGATATTATTTGATTGCAAATCTTTTTTTTGGTGTGCTTTTTCCCCCTGCCACTCTTGACATTTCACTGTGCATTTTAGAAGAGAGCCTTTTTCTAAAAGGATCTGCTAAAAGTTTTAACTTTTATACCTGTCTGAGTGAATCACAGGCAACTTACCATTTTATTCTGCTTGGAAGGGCCTGCAAGGCCTGCCCCCCACCCCCATACAACCAACAGCTCTTACTTTTAAATGCAATCTCTTTTCTACATACATTATTTTCTTAATTGTTAGCTATTTATAGAAAGCTTCAATAGAACTGTTTCAACTGTATAACTATTTGCTATTCAAATAAAATATTTTCAAAGTCAAAATATGGTGGACCAATTCCTTTATCATATGCTTCCCACAAGGATTTAAAATAGTCTCTGATGATTTCTCACAAGTGAGCTTTATTTTTTTTATGAAGAAAACGAAAACCACTGCCATCACCAGGGCTGTCAGTTTTCAGAGCCGAACTCAAACTTCCAGATTCTACCCTGAATGGCAGTTCACGGGAGCAGCCTTGGAAATGGCGAACTGGAACAGAAGCCTTGCGCTGAAAGGAAGATTTCTAACCTTCATCCTATGAAGGCCACGGACATCTTTTCAGAGAAATCTAGATAAGTGTTCAAAGGAATCCATCCTTTCCACTGAGAGGATGTGAGAACAGCGCTTTAATTTAGCAAATCCTTCATTTCCTGACATGTTAGGGCTCAGGGTAAAAGCAATTGTTCAGATAAATAAAGGGGTGGGTTTTGCTCATTAAGTATGACTAGAAGAAAGTAGAAATGACTAGAGTGAGATCTCCCAGGTGAGAAAAGCAGACCAACTGACATCAGCACGCAGCGAAAGCTCAGGAAGTGGGGTTGAGGGCTCAGAAAGAATTTTCCAATCAGGTGAGCAATCTATTTGGTGGGGGAGGGGATGGAACGCCATCTGTCTAGAGTATTAAATTTAATAACAGGTAATTGCAATGTTTCCCGTTACGTGTCACTCAGCCCTTTGAAGAATACTCCTGACTTTCACCAGCGAGTATTTTGAGTTGTTTGCATCTGCCTTTGAAATGTCTGATTAAGGAGCTGTGCTGAACATCACAGTTGTGCCCTTCCTTTGGGGCATTTTGTTACTGTTTCCTTGAGGCTGGCTAAATCTAACATGGGCCTGCCAAAGAGGTTTTAGAAATTTGTACAGTGAAGAGATTTGCATCTCCAAAGAGTAGCTGGGATGAGGGTGGGCAGGGAAGTCCAAGAAGAACTTGGACAGAAAAATGATTGAAAGAGATCATTTTCAGATTGTGAGCCTAAGTTGTTTTGTGGGAGAGGGTTTAGTCAGAAGCTCAGCAAGCAGGAACATTGACTATTCCTCCCTTTGTGAGGATCTGAAGCAGCTTTCAGAATAACAACGAAGGAGATCGCCACAGGTGAGTCTCCTCCAGCACAAAGTGTCACTGCTGACGCCATATTTTAACAGTTTAGAAAATAAAAGACAAAAGCCTACGGCTGGTACAATAGACAAGCATAGGGACAAAGCATTTATACCATCTCCAAAACTCTGAATGAAACAAAGAAAACCCCAAATTTGTGGGATGATAGCTGCTCCTCTTTGCTTCCAGCAAAAACATTATGGGTACTTTTAAAATCTCTCTCAACTATGCCATCCATTGAAAGATCCCTCAAACTGAAGGTCGGTGTCTGTATGTACATTGTAGGACACTAAAGTTTCCTTAAGACCCTGAAGATTGGCCACACACAAATCTAGACTTGTCTGCAGGAATTGTACCTGGTCCTCTGTGTTAGGCCACTTTTCTTGTCCGTAATCATAAAACATGAATTCATCTAAGATCCATCTTTATGACGGTAAATATAATTCGGTTGTTCACAAACGTGCTCCTTCATCCCCTGTGGAAATTGTTTCAATTGACCAAATACACCTTTTCTAAACCAGAACCCCAAATTTCATTGATGTGAAATATTAAATGAAACTATGGTAAATGGAGTATGTCGAAGGTGACTAAACGCTGCAGAAGAAATTTTTTTTAAAAGCTTAGTCAATTTTATTTCAAGGGAAAACAGTAGGAGCCAGCAGAATATTCTACAGGAGGGAAATCAAATTCTCTGCCCTTTTTTATGCCTCCCTGGATAATAAGTTTACAGGGTTCCTGTTACAGGACACCAAGTTGAACTGTAGGCGTTTTCCTTATAAATATACAAAGGATGCTGAGGAAGTCCTGTGTGCTCACAGGGACTGCAAGCTTGGACCATGTCAGCGGAAGCTGGTCCAAGACTCCCACAGGGAGGGATTGAAGGTGAGAGGTCAGGGGGTCAGGAAAGCACAACAAGGCCACGTGGCATTCCTCTGGTTCCAAAATGAGCCTGTGGGCTGAGGGTAGCTGGAGACATCGAGCTTCTTCCCCTTCCTTTATGGCTGACAATGTCTTATTCCCCTCACCGCTGGCTTTGGAGGAGCCGGCCTCTCACCATGTCAGAGCTGGAACTGGAGCAGGCCCCGGGACGGTTCACTCCCGGCCCGGGGTGTGGAGGCGGCTCTGCCTTCCTTCTGAGTAGCCACAGTCCAGCTGGTTGTGCCTTTCAGGTGAGCGCAGGCCCGTGGCTGGGTTCAATCAGAGCAGAAATGGAGCGGGAGTGTGGCCGCTGGTGGGCATGTCGGGGAGCCCTGCAGCGATCGGGGTGGGCCAGGGTGGACAGGGCAGTGCCAGCCACAGGAGGATGTCACCCCTTGTCTGTGCTCAGACACGGCTGCCAAAGGCGTACCATCTCTCACCTGCTTCCGCTTGCCATGAGTTTCTGTTTCCTGTCTGTTCCATCCCATTGGACTTAATTCTACAGCCAGCCACAGAGTCTTCACACAAAACAAAGCAGAAGAGTCTCCTAAGAACCCGACCAAACTGAGACATTACAGGACTTCGCGTCAACTGGCTTGCAAGAGGCCTGGAATAAGGTTTGAGGCAAGCTCAGGGCTTTCTCAAAAGTTGGGTCACTTGCCTTTCTCTATACCTCTATCACTCCCCTGTCAACCAGAGATAAAGTCCCTGGCAGAGTCCCTGTGGGGATCTGGGGGCCTTGGAGAGAACTTTGGGGAGGACCCCTGAGACTGGGAGAGGAGAGGCGGTGAGACCTCGCGGCCCCTATTCTTCACATAGGCAGGGGAGAACTGGTCCCTGGCATTTAGGATTATTTGTAAACCCACTGGCCTGTGGCAAGCTTACTTTGAGCAAAATTTGCCATCTGTTTGCAGAAGGAACATTTGCGTCTTGTAGAGAAATTTTCTGGCACATAAAGGCTAGTGTATGGGGTAAAACAAACCACCCAGTTAGCTTGTACAAGGTAAGGACTAGAGTTTTCTGATGGCCAGGCTGGAGAAACCTGTTTTGTTTGGCAGTTTCAGGTAAAAGCTGTGGAATTTTGAGAAGCTCGAGGAGGAAAACGAGTTGTTGAAGCCCACAGGTTGCAAAACACACCCGTGTGAGGGAACAGGTGAACAGCAACTTACAAGGGTCTTGATTCCCTTTGGTTGCCAACACAGTACCAAAGTATGGGGCACAATTTGGGGACAAAAGATGTGTAGATTCTAACCTGAAATTATGGAAACATCTGAAAGGTATTTTAGCAACATGACCTGAAAGTAATAGCTGGGAAATGCCACCTAGATAAGAAAGAAACCAAATGCACCTTCAAGGCACCGCCTACCTTATCCATTGAAGAAACTTGCTGTTTCTTTATTACCAGCCTACAGCATTAAATGAGCAATACTCATACTCATTACTCGTGGGTTCTGATAGGACAATTGCCTCTAGCAGGCTCCTCAGCAACACAAAGAAAAATTCAGAAGTGGAAGCTGCCTGTGCAGCTTCAGGAGACCTGGGGGCAGGCCCACGAGTCTCCACTCAGCCTCCCTGGGATGAGTTGCTGCTCACCAGCACCCAGAACGGGAAGCCCATCCTCTGATGGGCTGCTGTCGAGTCAGCTTCATCAGCCAAGGTTCCCAAGCAAGGCAAGGTGTATTGGGTCCATCGGAACAGGGGCAGAGAGGACGAAAGCGCCTACCTGCCCAGTGAATTTGAAGAATAGGGAAACCTTTTTTTTTTTTCCCAGCAGAACTAGGGAACTACTGCCTCCTCCTGTGGTTGCTAAGGAAACAGAACAATACTTTTCAGCATCCCCTCATCTTTTGCAAACACCCAGCTGTAGGTTTTGGTGTTATCAAAGCAGCTTCCCAGCCACAAGGGGATTTTCCGAAGACAAACGAGTCCTATTTCGTGGGCTACATTCCTTATGAGGAACTGCGGGGAAAATTACAACAGACCACTAGGCCACGCTGGGTTGGAAAGCAATAGAGCCCAGTGAAGGTGTGGCCAGATGGACCTTCGGCAGAGGAGAATTGATTTCTCATAGCTGGGTGAAAGAAACGACTTGACTTACAAATTCACCTTTCACAGCTCTGTCTTGGTGGTTAGGGAGGACTCACTTGCTTCTCAGAATCATAGTATGTATTTGGGCATATGAATTGAAGTCACTTAACGTGTTTTCACCAACCCAAATACACACCCCTTCATCTCTTAACCCCTAACTATCATCACGGGATTCCCACACACTTGTGTGCTTGTTCTGTCTGCCACAGCTGGAAAGCAGAATGTTCCAGACACTGTGCTTCCTTCTGGCAGTGGCGTGGTGAGCAGAGGGTGGGGGATGTTCACATTCGTGTTCGCCGTGTTTGAACTTTCTACACTGTGCGGTCTTCCCAGGGGTATTTCCACATAAAGCATCAGTAATGACGCCATTTCCGCTAGGTCATCACATAAACTCACACTACTGGGAAAACTCTCCTTCAAACATTCGCAAGATAGAGATGGGACTTAGAGAATGTTTCCTGCCAGGAGGACACGTGGAAGGTGTGATCATGGAGAGCCGGTGTTTCGAGCGGTCACATTCCCACCCTGCGGTGTCAGCACTGCTTGTAAGCAGCCTGCTGGCACATGAGTTTGCCCAGCCTGCCTCCCCTTCCTCAGAACCCAGGCACTCACAATAAAGCAGGAAACTTCAACCGGCATTCATTATTCTTTTCTTTCACTCATCAAAGAAGTCCTTTTATGTAAACGCAGCATCTGCTTTGTCTCTGTGTGCAGGACCAGGGCCCTGATGCCAGGCTCCCTTCTCAAACACCACAGCCAGGTGACAGTCACACCTGATGGTGAGAGGATGGGCCCAGCGAGCCAAGCAGCTATTGTATGTCAAATCTGATAGGACACAAAGAAGGTGTCAGCGCATGGGAGGGGGGTTTCAGAGATGGGCTCTTTCTACAGGAGGAAAAAACACTAGGCTACGATTTCCTCCCAGCACAAAGAACAGAAAAGGATGGGGGACTTAGGCTGGAATGCACGCGTCCGGTATTGCCATTTAAAGCTTGTAACATCAATTGATTGCCGTTCTTTTCTATTGCTGTCTACTCCAGAGTATAGAGTGAGCCTTTGCCAGTCTAGAATACAGCTACAAAGAGGTGGTTGTTAGGAGATGGGCAAATAGGAATAGTGTATATGAAAATAATCAAATTCGGGCCTATCAGGGACAGAGGGAGATGAACCAAGCCACAGTCTCTGGGTGCCCAAATTTGGACAGAATCATCTTAGGTTTCTTCAAATATTTTACTCTGCCAAAGAACACGTTGTTTTTTCCCTCATGTCTTCAAATAGAATATCTTCCTTGCATCTTTTAAAACAGAATTCTTATCCTTAACACCTTCCTAAGGGTTTTCACTTGACTATCTCAATAAATCGCCTAACACAATTTACAGTTTTAAATCATTTCAATACAACAGTTATACACTAAGATTTCGGATTTGTATCAGGAGACTTTTTGCTCTGTGAACCACAAAGAAAGCCATGTTCTCAAAATTTGGTAATTCAGATTAAAAAGAATTTTTTAAAAAGTGCATATTGTATGCACCTTGATTTAATTGTAGTAGTAACCATGATCTTAGACATTCCAAGATTATAATGGGATTCCAGAATTAATGCCACTACCATCTCTAATAGAAAAGGATAGACCAGGGGTTGGTAAAATCAGGTCCATGGGCAAAATCCAGCCATGAGCCTGTTTTTGTAAATAAAGTTTTATTGGAATATAGCCATGCCCATTTACTTAGTGGCTATGGCTGTTTTCATACTATAGCTACAAAGTTTAGTAATTTTGATAGAGACTCCATGGCCCACAAAGCCTAAAATATTTACCATCTAGCCCTTGACAGGGAAAGTTTGCCGACTAATAATACCACACAGTAGACAATGAAATGGTGCAGCTCTCCCACGCCCTGCCCTTGATTAGATGGAAACTCTGTCCTTATGACAACCCGGCTTTGCTCAGTTGTGTGTTGAATGTCACAAACTCAACAACTCAGCACATATGAAGTCTTGAAAATTGCAAGATTTAGTACCTCTATTTTTTCAGGTGTCACCACCTCGGGTACCATGGTTTTTAACATAATTGTTTACATGAGAAATTTACTAGTTTTTCTGGAAGTAGGAAACTGCCTACGAGATAGATTTATTCATTCTGCTCATGGGTGTCCTGTCAGTTACAAGGACCCTCAGGTAATACACACAAATCCCAACCTGTGAATCTGTCAGCACGAATATCAACAGAAGAGGAAATTTGTCTTCTGATTTCAGGGTTGTTTTCTCATAATGATGATGACTTTTATTTATCAAATGGAATCACAACTTTTATGTCGAACCATAAGAAATTGCTTTTTTTTTTTTGGGACAGAGTCTCACTTTGTTACCCTCGGTAGAGTGCTGTGGCGTCACAGCTCACAGCAACCTCCAACTCCTGGGCTTAGGCGATTCTCCTGCCTCAGCCTCCTGAGCAGCCAGGATCGCAGGCGCCCACCACAACGCCTGGCTATTTTTTTGTTGCAGTTTGGCCGGGACAGGGTTCAAATCCACCACCCTCGGTTTATGGGACCAGTGCCCTACCCACTGAGCCACAGGCGCCGCCCAGAAATCCCTCCGTTTGTAAGCAAAAATAAGAAGTTTCATACCAACAATTTTGTATAGTTCAATGCAACATTTCAAGAATTTTTGGTAACCATTGGCATAAAAATTGAGTTAAAGACAGAAGATAACTTTAACTCAGCACTGATTCGCTTAAAAATAGAGTTAATTCAATAGCAATAAAAATAGAGTTAATTCAATAGCACCTGCTGACTTCTTTTAATTATGCAAACATTTGAGCATTTTGGACCGTAGGCCAGTGTCCAATAGTGGGACCTCTGCTCCAGTTAGACGTCCCTAATCATTACAAGCAATTTTGTTCTGAAATGGGTTTCTGCCCCTGTCTCACAAGTGTTTTAGGTTACAGCAACAACGGTGGGAAATGTGCTGTCTTTTCCTGCTGCACACGATGTGGGCCCTGGGCCGTGGACGCAGGGGTATCGCTGGGAGCTGGTGAGGAAAGCAGAATCACGGGCCCCACCTTGCACCTACTAAATCAGAGTCTAATCTGCATTTAACAAGACACGTGGGGAATTTGTGTGCTCATTAGTGTTTAATGTGCACTGGTTTAAAGTTTGGGGTCCAGGTCACAGACTGAGCTCCCCTAGTTGTTGCCTGGAAAGTTAAGTTTGGCCTGGAAGAGCTAATGGTTTGAAGCCTTAATCAAAGACCACTAACCCCAACTAATGATGGCCTTGTAATAATACTGACAGCTAACGCTCATATTATTTGCCTTGAATGAAGCCTGCATATAAATTACTCACTGAGTTCTCACTGTCACTCTAGGAGGTGGTATTGATCATTGTCCCTGTGTGGCAGATGAAGAAATGGACGGCCCTAAGAGGCGACATGGCTTGTGAGTAGGGAAATTTAGTTAAGATCAAGAAGGAAGCTGGTTCATAGAGAGAAACCAGGTTCCAGAGAAGGAGAAATCAAATGGATAGTGAAATACACAAAGGACTTGATTCCATCTTCTTGTCAAGGGGCTAACGTAGCCGGGGGCACAATATGGTAGCCTGAGAACGCGTTCGGTTCTCATCCCAAATCATGGGACCAGCAGAGCTGTGTTCTGGACAAAATAACAGTGTGAAAATCCCACCTGGATGAGAGAGAGATGAGCTAAGTACATCATCATTTCAAGTTCTGTATTCTATACTGGAGAAACTCTCCCCCCCTCACCCCGCCCCGCTCCCTCCGCTTCCCTCCCCTTTGACAGGGTCTTACTCTGTTACCCAGGCTGCAGTACACTGGTGTGAGCTTCCAACTCCTGGGCTTAAATGATCTTTCTGCCTCAGCCTCCTGGAACCACAGGCACATGTAGCTAATTTTTAAATTTCTTATAGGACAGGGATCTCTTTTGCCCATGCTGGTCTCAAACTCCTGGCCTCCAGTGACTGCCTTGGCCTCCCAAAGTGCTGGGATTATTGGCATAAGCCACCACAACAGACCGAAAACTTATTTCTACATGATCCAACCTGCAAACACAAATAACCAGTACTCATGAGAAAATCAGGTAAGTTCCGCACTCCCTGATGGTAACTAAGGCTCTCACAGTGGCATGCTTGTGGTACCAAATTCATAGATATTTTGCTTGCTTTAACATCCTTAGATGCAACCGCAAGACAGAGAAAGAAACTCATTCCTTGTGAATGGGGTGCCCTAAGCAATGGTGAGGGGGTCACTGAGTGCTGGCTCTCATGGCCACCTCCCTGCAAGTTCTCTGCCCTCCACTTGGTTCTAAAAGCACATGGCTGTGTAAATCACTTACTATTCGACCACGCCTGCAAGCATGTTAAAGGCCACTCAGAACCATGGTGACCAGGCGGAGTGAGGGAAGGAAATATCCCTGAACACAGGGCCCTGGGAAATCCCCGCCACCTTCAGCCTAAGGATTGGGGAGGGTTGGCAAATGTGCCAAACCCGATCCCCCACTCGGATTCTCGCCATCTAGTAACATTTAAGAAAATGTGCTAATAAGAAGTTTATTATTACTATTATTATTATTTGGTTGTAGTTGTCATTGTTGTTTGGCAGGCCCAGGCTGGATTCCAACCTGCCAGCTCCGGTGTATGTGGCTGGCACCCTAGCTGCTTGAGCTACAGGTGCCAAGCCAGTAAGTTTATTTGTATACCTCACAGAGTTCCAATGTGGTGGCTACTCCAAGAACAGATTTTGATAATCCTAGCAGGTCGTTCCCTCCCTCGCCCACAGTGCTGGAATTTCCCACGCTCGCGTGGGACCCAGCTCTCTCTTCAGCACGCTGGAGGTTTGGACTGTGTCTGCTTTTACCATCTCGTTCCCACCATTTAAAAGCTGTGTGGCCTTGAGCTCTTTCTCTCTCCTCTCTCTGTCTGTTTTTTGGGATTAATACAAGGATAATACAATTAGGTTACATTGTTTTTGCATTTGTAAGATGAAATCCAAGTTGTACTTGAGTCCTTCACCCAGGCAGGGTGCCATAAGGGTATGCATTGCACCTTAGGTGGGAACTTATGGAACCCCCTCTTTCCCTCCCCTCTTCTTGAATTTAATTTTTCTTTCATGTGGATCTGAGTTATTAATCTATTAATTTCAATTTAGTATTGAGTATATGGGATGGCTTGAGGTTCCATTCTTGTGATACCTAGGAGAATGTTTTCCAAATCCTTCCAGGTAAACATGAAAGATACAAAGTCTCCGTCTTTTTTGTGGCCGAGTAGTATTGCTTAGTGCACATACACACAGTTAATAATGCATCCTTCTCTCTGCTGTTTTCTCATTGATAAAATGAGGAAAGAGGAAAATCAACCTGCAGGAGACATTTATCATGTTTTCTGCTTGCCACATGCTTTCCGAACACTCTTTTGTTTGCTAAGATTTTATTGAGAACTTTTGTGTCTATGTTCATTAGAGACTGGTCTAAAGTTTTTCTTTTTTACGTCCTCACCTGGCTTTGGTATCAAGGTGACATTTGCTTCATAGACTGAGTTTGGGGGGGTTCCTTCCTTCTCAATGTTGCAGAATAGTGTCTGGAATATAGGTACAAGTTCTTCTTTGACAGTCTGGTAGAATTCTGATGTGAAACCATCTGGTTTGGGACTTTTTGGGTTGGAAATTTTCTTTATTGTTGCTTTAATTTCAGCACTTGCTATTGGTTGATTTGGGAGGGTTTTTTTTTTTTTTTTTTTTTTTTTTGAGACAAAGCCTCATTCTGCTGCCCAGGCTAGAGTGCCATGGCTTCAGCCTAACTCACTTCAGCCTCAAACTCCTGGGCTCACGTGATCCTCTTGCCTTAGCTGCCCAGGTAGCTGGGACTAAAGGCGCCTGCCACCATGCCCAGCTAATTTTTCTATTTTAATTTTTTTTAATTTTTTTTTTTTGAGACAGAATCTCAAGCTGTTGCCCTGGGTAGAGTGCCATGGATTACAGGCGCCCGCTACAATGCCCAGCTATTTTTTGGTTCTAGTTGTCATTGTTGTTTGGCAGGCTGGGGCTGGATTGGAACCCACCAGCTCCAGTGTTATGTGGCTGGTGCCTTAGCTGCTTGAGCTACAGGTGCTGAGCCATTTCTATTTTTAGTAGAGATGAGGTCTCACTCTTGCTCAGGCTGGTCTCTAACTCCTAACCTCAAGTGATCCTGCCCCCTTGGCCTCCCAGAGTGCTAGGATTCCGGGTGTGACCCCCCCTGTTGAGTCTGGGGAGGTAGTGTGATTTGAACATTCTTCCTGTGCTCCGATAGTTTCCCATCTGGTGAGTCCTGCCTCCCAGTAGCATCTGGAAACTTGGTCTCCAGCTCCCTTGCACTTAGACCCTCCTATAAGAGAAGGACAGTGTGCTGGGCTTCAGGTCAGGGTCCGACGGGTGAGGATGAAGTTGCCCTTGCTGCTCGGGTCAGAGGCGTCTCACCTCTAGACAAACTCGCCTACTCGACATGGATCCAGAGGAGAGACAATGAAGGAGGTGGCCCCGGGGCGCTGGCCAGGGGGCGGAGAGGTGTTTGGTCTCTTGGGGTGACTATGATGGCCCAGAGTCATGAGACAGGCCTCTGCTGTCTTGCAGGGTAATTTGAGAGTTTTTCTGCATCTTTTAACCCCACAGCCTGATTGCGTGGCCCTCCTGAACACAAAGTAAAGTAGCCAAGAGCCTTTAATAAATGATTTCTCTCTTTCAGCTGGTAAAGTGGTGGTGGCTGTTAGTAAGCCAGTAGCTTCCAGGGCTGTCGTTCGGATTAAATGAGTTATTCAGGTCAAGTGTGGGTGAGAACTCACTCATTATCCTCGGTATTTTGGGCTTTTTGACGTCCATCTGACCCATCCACGGATGTGAGAGAAGACTGATTTTAAATGTTACAGATCAGCCTTGCCACTGGTGCAGGGTTAAACATTTCTGCAAAGCCTTTGACACGCTCCTCCGTGAGGTGGAGTCTGTGCAGGCCGATCCGCTGCTTCCTCAAGGGAAGTACGGTGGCAGGGACCCCGCATGCCTCTGAGGCGAGGCTTGAGTCTCTGTCGGGAATCTCAGTGCTGGTGTTGTGGGAAGCTGGAGGTACACAGAAAAGTCACGTGAAGTAGTTGCATTACTGCTGGGGCGAGCTACATAGTGGGATCTCGGCCAACACCCGCATCCACCCTGAGCTGACCTCAGCTCCCACCTAGAGAATTGGGCAAGAACACCCCAGCTGGGTCTGCTCACCCCAAAACTGCGAGATTATAATAAAATGAGTATCGTCGCTTTAAGCCACTGATATTGGAGTGATTTGTGATGCAGCAAGAGGCAACTGCCATATACCTGGTATTTTTAAGGTGCTCACCAGCTTTCAGAGTGCTCAAACATGAATTTGTTTTCCTTTCCTTTTTTTTTTTTTTTCTGAGACAGATTCTCACTTTGTTGCCCTCAGTAGAGCACTGTGGCATCTTAGCTCACAGCAACCTCAAACTCTTGGGCTCCAGCGATCCTCTTGCCTCAGCCTCCAGAGTGGCTAGGATGACAGGTGCCCTCACAACGCCCGGCTATTTTTTAGAAACAGGGTCTCACTCTTGCTCAGGCTAGTCTCAAACACCTGAGCTCAAGCAATCCACCTGCCTCAGCCTCCCAGAGTGCTGGGATTACAGGCATGAGCCACGGCGCTGGGCCCAAACATGAATTTTCTATTTGGTCTTCATGTTAACCCTACATGGAAAGTATTGTGATTCATCAATTTGCATAGGAAGAACACGTCTGTGCCTTGTGGGTGGCTTGCACGACCTCATAGGCTCCTGTTCTGAGGGATACAGAGACCTGGCTCTCTGGCCCCCTGGCACAGCATTCTGCCCATGAAATAATGTGGTCTGGGTCCTGAGAGGTAGGACTTCCAACCAGCCACCATCAGGCCGTGCTGTTTGCTGTGTCTGCCCTCTGAGCACGTCTTCAGCTCACCTTCAAAGCAAGCATTACGAGGCTAATGTCACAGTCAGTTATTATGCCTGCGTAACAACGACCGCCAAATTTAGACTTTGAACACAGACATTATGTTCCGTCTGTGGGTCAGGAACCCAGCAGCCAGCTGGGTGGTGTCGACTTCAGGTCCCTCATGAAGTCGCAGTGAGTTGTCCGCTGGGGCGACCACACGCGAAGGGCTGACGGGGCTGGTAACCCACTTCCGAGATGGGTCCCTGGCACGGTCCCCATAGCACTGCTGGAGGGTCCTCAAAGAATGGCTTTTTCCAGAGCAAGCCAGCCAAGAGGCCAAGGTAGAAGACACTTCCGGTGTGTCGTGTTGGTCCCCTGGGTCATGTCTGTATTGGTGTGGGAAAGACCATCCCAGGGAGTGACTGGAGGAGGTGGTGACGACTAGGGCCATCTCTGAGGTTGGTTCCCACGGTCAGCGTTAATACCCTACGTCACGGGGGGCGGGGGGGAGTGGACAAGAGTCAGGGTGGCGGGGACTCAGCTCAGGGCCGTGTGGTGAACACACAGCTGGAATCTGAAGCCAGTACCATCTGATTCCCAGGCCCAATCTTTAATTTAAAGAGGTGAATGTATGGTGTACTTTGATGCACTTATGTTAGTATTAGTATTTTCAGAGATTTCTTTAAAATCAAGAAATTCTTTAGAATATGATCATGGGGCACGCAGGGAGGACAAACAGAATGGCAGCCCTCAATCTCTCTGGTCACTAAGGGCCTCATTTTCTGACGGCTGAAATCACGCTTTTTCTCAAGCTGGTGAGTAACGTAGTAAGCTCTCTTACACAAGTATGGAGAGAGATGAATCTTAGCTTCATTTCATATATAACTCCAAAACTGGCTTTACAGAATTCTGAGGTGATCAAAAATCTGTTTGGGCTAACATTTCTATCTCTTGAGCTGCTGTAACAAAATACCATGGACTGGGGGGTTTCAACAACAGGAATTTATTCCCCACAGTTCTGGAGTCTGGGAAGTTTTAGATCAAGGCACAGGCTGAGTCTGTTCTCTAGGGAGGGCTGTTTCCTGGCTGCCAGACGGCTGCCTTCTCCCTGTGTCCCCACAGGGCAGAGAGAGAGACGCTGGTGTCCGTGTTCTTAGCAGGGCACTAACCCCATTGTGTGGCCTCACTCTCCCAACCTCCTCTACCTCGACCTCCCAGTACCATCACACTGGGGGGCAGAGCTTCAACATGTGGATTTTGGGGGGACACACACATTCAGTCCGTGATGATTACATACATTCTCGGCTCTGAAATTTTATTTTGGGGGATTTTATCTTACAGAAATAAAACAACAGTATGTCAGGATACCGGTGTGGTGGTGTTTATAAGCTTGTGCTGCTTAGAAAAACACTGGAAACCACCTCCATGTCCACAGACGGCTGAGTGAGTGGGATATATCGAGGAATAACAAGCAACTGCCAAAAACAATAAATTAGAGGGAGGGGTGGCCGTGACATAGCGTAAAGTTCTGAAAGGAAGCCGTAGCATAATGTGTGTCACGTGGTCCTTTTTTTGTAGAAAAGCAAAGCCTGCATCTTCACATGTGTTTGCATTAATCTGGAGGAGAATGGGACTGAAATCGGGGGGGCATCATTTTTAGAAGGAAAAAAGTACAGCATACCTGGTGCGACATCCAAATCTGTGCTCTGGCATTTCATTCCAATCTTGGTGACTGGGGAATAACTCACCCTTCCTTGACTAAGAGAAGCTCCCATCTCGAGCTGCCTTTGGGTCTCACCAGTCCCAGAGGTTCACTCGGTGCCAGGTCTCCCTGAAGGACTGTGGAAATGATCATTTCCAGAGGGCCCGTAATCAGCCTTCAATGTGGCAGACAGACTAGGGTGACATTTTTAACAGGACGCCATTAATGCGCAGCCCTCGCAGGTTCAGCCTGTTCGGGAGAGACCTGCCCCCGTGGAGGCCGCAGGTGGGGGGAAGGGAGTCCTGTTACTGGGGCCTCCGCTTGCACTTAGCCCAGCGGCCATTTCTTAGGGAATATTGATCCAAAGTGCTCTCCCCTGTCATCCAGGGGCATAATGCAGTCCCTGGGCATTCACAGAAAAAGCTTTTCTTTGCCAGGCTATTTTCTGAAGTCAAAAAGATCCTTTCAGGATCTATAATAGCACCCTCTTCCCACTTCACACCCTTGGTGAGAAGCACACTCCAATTTTCAGACTCCTTGGGCCCCAAGCCGAGGAGGAAGCTGACGAGGCGACTTCTTCATGGAAAATATTCTGTGTCCAAGTCACCCCGCATCTGGGCAGGGGGAGGGGGAGACACACACGGAAGGTTAAAAATCACACCAGGGCACGGAGGACAGGGCCTCGTCCCAGAGATCGTGTATGCGTTTATCCTTCATTTCTAAAATAATGTTTGAGATAGAATTGGCAAGCACGGACACTGTGTCGTCTCACGTGAGGCAGGAATGTTTAGGTGTGAGTAGAAGGAAAGCCATCTGGCGCTGCTCCTGACAGGCGCGGAGGGAGGTGGCCGCCGGGGCACCTCTGACCTTGCTTCTGCAAATACTTAACACGGCTCCTTACAGCCCCTTCAGCTCATGCAACTTAACTTAGGGCAGTGCAGACGTAAATATACAAAGTATTTTTAATTTAAAATTGTAACAATGGCAAAAGGAAGCAATCTCGTTCCCAGTACATTCTTTTCTATTACTCCGAAGGAGTGTCATTTCAGAGTTCCTGCAGTCCGTTTGACTGTGTGATCTGGAGGGCACATCTGAGCACATGTGGGGCTATTGCCTGAAACACCCCTTGCTCCTGGGCATGTTCTCTGAGGGTGAAAATACGGCAATACCCTGAAAGCCTCTGAGCTGGGCTATGGAAGCAAGTCTCTTTCTTCTGCACTCCAGGGCGGTTCCTGTGCCATGTAAGGACATTGACAGGTCTTAATCTTCTTTGAAACTCCCGCCAAACATAAAACTTTTTTTCAGGAGACAATAAACAATTTTGTCCAAACTGTGGCAAGTGCTTAACAAACGTGTGCATCTGGGTGCAGAGCAGACAGCAGCCTTCTGGAGTGTGGCAGACCGGCCTGGGTATCACCCCCAAAGCACTCAAAGCCAGGTTTTGCTCCAGGTCTTTCATTTCAAAGTCTGTTTCTCAGTCTCCACATACAGGGCCAGTTGGCGAGTCTCTTATTAAAACAAGTTCACACTGCGAAGACCCTGGCCCGTAGGAGTAGAGTCAGGGAGGCCTCAGACTTAGCATTAGGGACACCTTTACAGTGGCCAAAGGCACATGCAAACCGCTGTTTTCCTCGACAGTCCATGCTCCCGTTAAAAACAATGACTGCTGCTTAAGGGGTGTCATTAAGAAGTGGGGACGGAGAAATTCAGCTCCTCCCTGAAGCCCACTTTCCAGCTGTGTGGTGGGAGCACCAAGCGCGACCTTTCACTATAGTGCTGTCCTTGGTAAACCAAAATGTGCCGAGACGAAGTTTACTTTATGTTCTATTTCCATGATCTTTACTTTCTGGTTCGAAAAATGAAATGCAGCTAACACTATTTCCATTTACGGAAAGAAGAAAAGAATCAAAGTGGCCTCACTTTAGTTTACACACATACCCAGCACCATGACAGCAGCTCAGATGTGTACAGAAGTGAACAAATACAAAAGTCTGAGTCTTCTTGCTGGCAGATACTGTTTATTGTAGGAAACATAAATAATTCTGGCATTTTTTTCCCCCTGGAATACTGACAGAATTATACTATGACTAGAGTGTACCTTTAAGAATATTCTTCCTGGCTTGGTGCCTGTGGCTCAACGGGCTAAGGCGCCAGCCACATACACCTGAGCTGGTGGGTTCGAATCCAGCCCAGACCCGCCAAACAATAACGGCTGCAACCAAAAAAAAAAATGGCCAGGCGTTGTGATGGGTGGTCCCAGCTACTTGGAAGGTGGAGGCAGGAGACTCGCTTGAGCCCAGGAATTGGAGGTTGCTGTGAGCTGTGATGCCACAGCCTTTATCCAGGGTGATAGTCTCAAAAAAAAAAGAATATTCTTCCTTTAAATTCTGGTATTTAAAGCCAGGCAAGATCTACGACAGCACTGCTTACAGCAGTTGAAGTTGGATTCTTTCTGAAGGTCTTGTATGACATGGCCTAAGATTTGATGACTATTTCTTGGAGATAACCTGATCACGTATAGGAAGACAATGGCCTGGAATGGCTCTCCACCCTCCCATCTTTTTGCCACAAGGAAGTAGCCTGAGGCAAGAGAATCATGGGAGCACAGGAGTTCAAGAGCAGCCTGGGCAACATAGCAAGATCCCTTCTCAGTAAAATAAAATAAAATGAAACTGTTTTGAGACTTTCATAACAATATCCCTTGAATTTCCAAAACTCATTTCCAGATCTGAAAAGCATCCCTAAATTACCTGAGGAAAATCTCCAGGGCTAGGGATATACAGCTAAAACGTGAAGGGCAAGAGCATAGGCTGTCTGGGAAGTGGGCTCTGAGGCTCCCTCCGTGGTAGGAATGCAGGGTGGGGATGGGGGGTGACAGGGATAAGGGCTGGCCAGAGCATCACCGATGGGGACAGCCCAAGCTCCAAACCTATCTGCTGGTCAGAAACCTCTGGGAGGCTTTAAGAAACGCAAATCCTGAGGTTCTACCCTAGCCCTGGTGGATCAGAATCTGGGAGCGAGGAGTCCGCATCTTACTAGAAAGCTTCCTGCATGAACTGACGCACGAGGCTGTAGAGCTCTGAACCTCCTCCTAGAGCTTTATCCTAAGAGGACCCAAATACTGTAAGCATGACACAGGGTGGGTGTAGTGGCTCAGGGCTGGGAGGCCAAGAGGGTGGATGGCTTGAGCTGAAGAGTTCGAGAACAACCTGAGCAAAAGTGAGACCCCTGCCTCTACTAAAAATAGACAAACTGGGGCAAGAGGATCAAGAGTTGGAGGCTGCTGTGAGCTATGAAGCCATGGCACTCTACCCAGCGCGACAGCTTGAGATTGTCTCACAAAAAAAGGAAAAAAAAAAAGACGCAACTTTAAGCAAGTTCTTGCTATCAGTCAAAAGCTAAAAAAGAAAAAAAAAGGCCAAATCAATTCAGGCTCTACTTGACATTCCAGGAAAGCATATAGGCCCCTTCTGAGGCCGCTCACTGTTCAAATCACAGGTACTCAACACATTAGTTGCTAAACAGGCAAAATGGATGAGTCCTACAGACTTACTTATGCAATGTCCTGAGAGCCCACCGCTGTCCAGCACCTGGCAGTACCCAGGACAACTGGCAGAGCCTCCTGGCCAAGCCATCACGTGACAGCTGGAGTCTGAGGTTGGGCCATTAACCTGGCTTTGGTCACTATTCCATTTTGCCTGCCACTTATTCATAAAGACAAACCCGCAGAGTCTGCCTCCTGCTCAAGGGACACAGAGACTCCAGACCATCAGAAGGGCGGCTGGTACACTGGCTGCCTGGGGGGGAAGCTGAAGGCGGTTAGATCACAGAGGAGGCAGCAATGAACTTCAGCAGATGGGAAGGGGGATGCTTGTGACTGGATCTGAGCATTCCAATGCTCAAAGTTTACCTTTGTAAACTTCCCAGGATTGGCGATAGCTACCATTTTGGATATAGTTTTAGGCTTTGGTTAAAAAATGCGTTTGAACTCTGTGCAATAAAAATGGAAACCACCTAAATGTCAGGATATACTTTATTTTCCTACCAACTATAATGAGACTGAAAGAAACATATACCACCTCCGTGCTGTGTTTCCACTTTATTCCATCATCACAGGAAATCAGAGTTACAGAGGAGAAGGTGGGTAAGCAGAGAGCCAGGGGTGGCCTGAGTGGAGCTGTGCGCGGCTGCCTGTGCCGTGATGTGCCTTGGTGCACAGGCACACACCTGTGGAGGTGGGTTAGGGCTCTTCCACCCAACAATGAACCTAGACGGGGAGAATTTCCTAATTTTAGGAAAATTAAACAAGAGACAGGAAAATAAGAATCAAATGACACACTATAACTTAATTTACCATATTCATCAATTTTTCTCCTTATTTACATGTACTAAACATTGTAGACCTGAAAACATAACATTCGCTTGCGGTTTATGCCACAGACAGATATGAGTGCAACTGAAATGACGGTTGTTTTGTGTGGAGCTTCCGTTCAGATGTGGACACTCCCCTTGGGAAGACGTCGCAGTAAGTGTGAGGGGCTCGTTACACTGCACATGGCACTGTCAGCGCAGCGACCGAGGAGGGTCAGGACGACGGACCTTGTGGCTCTGTGCGATGTCATCTGTAAGGCTAAGGGACCGAGCAAAAACTCAAATCACAAAGCCAAGGGTCACTCCACCCTCCGCAACCTAGCACTCTGGGGCTGCAGACGAGTAACCGAAGACACTTGTGACAGTCATTCACCCAGGATGAATTTTTTTGTTTGTTTGCTAAGGACTGGACTGTTTTTAAAAAGTCATTGTTTTGGGCGGTGCCTGTTGCTCAGTGGGTAGGGCGCCGGCCCCATATACCGAGGGTGGCAGGTTCAAACCAGGCCTCGGCCAAACTGCAGCAACAACAACAAAAATAGCTGGGCATTGTAGCAGGCGCCTGTAGTCCCAGCTACTTGGGAGGCTGAGGCAAGAGAATCGCCTAAGCCCAGGAGCTGGAGGTTGCTGTGAGCTGTGATGCCATTGCACTCTATTGAGGGTGACAAAGTGAGCCTCTATCTCAAAAAAAAGTCATTGTTTTGTGAAATTACTAATTTTTTAAAAATGAAAATCTACTCAGTGGAGCCTATAAACATCAGCATGGGAATCCAGAAACCCTGTGCAGAGATGTAGGGAACTGGCCTGGCCCTGCCTGAGGCCAGTGGGTCTTCTCACATTTCGGCAATTAGGGTCGACCTAGTGACACTAACCTGATGAGTCAGCAGGGCACCTAAGGGGGGTCCCTACTGAACCAATGACCCTGACAATTTTGCTGAAAGGCATTTATCCCAAACATACATATTTGCTTTTCTAAGAAAAAGCTTAATCATTTCATTTTCCACCCCAAATAACAAAAATGACTCCAGTTCATACATCTCAAGCAAACGTGGTTGCCAGATTCCCTGCTGCCCCACTCCGGATCTCCAGAGCAGTGGCTGTTACTGAGGACAGGGGACTCAAAAAACCACCTCAGTCTAAACGGGTGGCTACCCCGGAAGGCAGAGCTATTTGCTACCTATGATTGAACGTCCCGATCCAAAGTCAGCATCACTGGTTCACGGAGGCAAAATGAACTCATAGAGTTAGATGCGGCCTCCCCATCCTGACACGTCCCTTCTGCCGAAGCCAGGAATTCCGTAACAGCGGCGATCCTGAAGATTCTCCCAGAAGCTACTTGCTGCCAGACACCTCCAGGGGACTCTGGAGCCGGGACATGCTGTGTGCTTCTCTGCAGAAATGAGGCCCTGGGTACTGTGTAAACACAACTGAAGCAGCTCAAGACCTGTCTCGAGTATGAGGGACACTGGCCAAATCGTGGCCAGAGAGCTCAAATCATTAAGGAGGGGTGGGGAGAAGAAGCGTAGCATTTGCTGACAATCTCAGAAAAAGCCACGACTCCAGTAACCCTTTCTATTACCATTAACCCAGTAAGAGAGTGTGTGGGGCCCCGCACAAAACAGCCCAAAGTGATAGAGCTCAATTCGGCTTCAGAACACCCCTCATTCTCCTACCTTCAGATGGTTTTCAAGCTGCTTCTGTCCAGTGTGCCTCGAACCCTACCTGTAACCCCCGCTAAAGCAGAAAAATAAATTCTCTCTAGAATTCAAAGGTCTACGCTCTGATAAGAATGGCTGTCTCAGTCCTTCTCAGATAATTTAAGGCCAGCCACCTACCAGACCAAGTCAGCGGCTGACAGAGCAAACCAGCTCCACAGTGCACACGGCTGCTCGATGGGATGGGTGGGCTCGGGGGCTTCTGTAGGCCCTCAGGGACCACACGGGCTGGGGTGACACCAGTGTGCGCAAGGGCAGGGGGCAGGGAGGCGGGAAGGCCTCTCGCGTAAGCGTTAGCTAGTGCCTATGTTTTTTATGCTGTTCCCTGTTCTGAGGACACGTGTGCTGGGAAACGTCTCACAGAAGGAAGAGTGTGAAGTGGGCTCCGGTGAGCTTCCTGGGTTTCCCACTGAGGTGCAGCTGGGAGTGAGCAAATCTCCAGCTTTGAGACCAGGCAGGGGCCAGGAGAGAAGCAGACGCATGGTGCCGAACAGCCCTTCCCGGCTAGCTGATTTCTCTGCAGCCAGGCGGGTAGAGTCCACCTAGAAACCCCAGCAAAGGGAGCTGGGCAAGGCCAGACAAAAGCCAGGCTTGTCATTCCTTCTTTCTTCTTTCCTTATTTTTAAAAAACAGGCCCAAAGTGCCTTCCTTGGAGTCAAATGGGTAAAAAATAAGGATCAAATCCCTTGTGTGGAATTATTTCCCTAAAGCTCTGCGTGACAAGAAACATTTTGTTTTGACCCTCTCTGAGCAATAGCTGGGAGCAAAACTGCAGGGTGAAGCTTCTGGAGGCATAAGGACACGCAGGGCGTCCACTGCAGCCCGGGGCTGAGGCTGGGGCATGCCCTTCATGTTGTGCTGGTGCTGTTGAGCCTTGGGGACACTTCTTGTCCTGCAAGAACTCTTGCAAGGGTAGGACCTCGTTTTCGGGAATCGTCTGGGTGTTCTGGGATGGGACTGTCCCTGTTTGGCCCTGCGGGGCCTCTGGGTGGTCAGGAGAACTCCTTCTCCGTGGGTGTCAGGCAGCAGGTGAGAAACACTTAACATGTGAAGTGTGGCTTCTCCCGGGCAGAAGACCCTGGGGAAAGCCAATTTCCATGATGATGAAAGTTTTGAGTAAATCCTAACACAGGATAAGTTGCAAAATCAATGCAGAGAAAATTCTCAAAAAAAAAAAATCAACCAGTTGTTTGTCAGCCTCTTTGTGAATCATGCTTAGATGTATAAACAAGAAAAGACAGCTTGGGGTTCAGAAGCCAACTCCCCTCTACTTCCCTGAAAGCTCACAATCTTTTCCTGCTGGGGAGTCACACGAGTGCCCCTGTGACAGTGGGTTTGTCTCTGGTTACTGGTAACGTTTTCTATTTTCTTTGGAAGCTGAAGGTTTGGAAGCAAAGCTAGAGATTTGCTCACTCCCAAACGTTCTCGTGACGTTTCAGGACAAGGCGATGTAGCTGTGATTGGAAGTTTCCTCCGCAGCACTTGAGTGGAATTCACCTCTGACTTCAGAAGCCCTGCTGGGAAGACTTGCTGAGGGCACCAGCAGCAAAGTCTCCTGGAGTCTCAGGGTTGACGGTTCCCGGAGGGGCAGGAGGGTCCGCTCTGTCACCTCCTCACCCAGGGGCTCCTCCAGGTGGGTGCTCAGCGGAGGCCGGGGCCCTGCAAAGGCAGCAGAGAATGGTTACGTCATGCTGTCAGCCGTCGCTCTGTGGCCACTGATTTAAGGGAGGGTGTGTGGCATTCAGAAGAAATGGAGCCACACCCCCAGGAACAGGGTCTCCTGTGATGCACCCGCAAAGACGGATGCTGAATACATAAACAAACGAAGGTCTTTCCTCCTAACCTTTGTCCTCGGCTTTTCTGCAGCATAAGCTATGAATCTGTTAAAAATGAATTCTGACTGAATGAAGAGAACGGATCTGATGTAGTAGAAGAGAGGAAAGGCTGATGAAGGCCTGACCCGCCAGCCGTCCTGGGAAGCTCAGTGGATCCCCCCTTCTGGTGTCACTGGAATCTCTGCATGTCTCCATATTGATATTTTACACAGAGAGTTAAATTCAATTACTCCCCAAAGGGTCTAGGACTACAGGTCAGGACTAAACTGCTCGTCTGCCGAGTCCAGATGAGCACACAGCTGTTCAGCACTGGAGGGAAAAAGGAATAAAATTAAAACCTGCTACCTGCACCCGTCCCTCCCCAGGGAGGCTCTCGGCGCTCAGAGGAGCACAGGAATGCCTGTTGCAATACCCAGCCAGTGTTGCCAGCAAGTCGGTGTCCCCCGGGCCTGCTCTGTGACCGGGAGGCTCGTTTCATCACCCTCCCCTCGTAATGTATTTTTAAACCCTGTTGTATTACAACCCAAGTTTCCCTGTGTGATCTCTGCTGGGAACAAAACCTCAAGGCAGAGTTTCTATGTCTTCCTCCCCACACGCTTTAGTCCAGGGCTACGGCCTTTGACATTATTATTATTATTATTGGCATCTGAAATTAATTTAAGTAGGTTATTTTATTCACTGCATTTTTTTTCACTGAGTTCACCTGACTTTCTAGGAAGTTTCTGAAATCAGTACTTGCAGACATGCTCAGATCTGTGAGGCAGCCTGGTCCAGTGGGTTCTGAAATTTGCACTTTCAGACTCTAGGGGCTGCAGATTTTCGGGATTTTTTTCCAGGCTCAGTAAGAATGGGCAGAGAGAGAAGATGTCCTGGGTCTCTACCTAATGTTTTTGTATTTAAAAACAGGCTGCCTTTGACAAAGCAGTAGGGTTAGATTATCACCCATGACAGAGAGGGGACTGTTAAAAAGTATCTCTTCACCCTTGGAATTAGTGCTAGACAACAGCATTTAACTCAGGGGTGGGGGCTGGCAAGGGGAACAGACCTGCTTTAATCCACATAATATTCCAATTGGAAACACCACCCCACTCACTACTATAATCATATCAATTGGGAAAAGGAAGCAAAATAAATTTGTTTCAAAGCAAGTAAATGAAAGCTATAAAGGAATGATCAAAGATGTTAAGCAAAAAAGCAAGCCACTACTAATTCTGGACTAGAACAAAAATGCTACAGCCCCTCCACAGCTGTGCATGCTCCCAGGGAGGGAAGGAGGGTTCATCTTGAGTCCCTGCAGCCACGTGGATGGACAGAATAGAGACAGCCTCGCCCCCTGAGTGGACCTGAGCAAATGGCGTCAAGCTCTACAGCGAAGGGCACACGGAGAGTCTGAGAGCAGGGACCCTGGTGGCCAGGGGCAAAGCGCAAAGCCTCACCTGGGGCCCCCACGCACGCCCCTAGTCCCCAACTTTCTATTATCGCATCACCCCCGTTATGGTCCTGAGGTTGATGGCAGGCAGTAGTGCCAGAGTGAGCAGGAGGGGCCGTCTCCGCGTGTGAGAGCCCCACACAGGGCCGTCCCCACGTGTGAGAGCCCCACACAGGGCCGTCCCCACGTGTGAGAGCCCCACACAGGGCCGTCTCCACGGTGTGAGAGCCCCACACGGGGCCGTCTCCACGTGTGAGAGCCCCACACAGGGCCGTCTCCGCGTGTGAGAGCCTCCCACGGTGTGGAAGCCCCAGTCCCGAGATGCAGGCAATGGTGCCCCTGGTGTGGCCTGTTCCCGGTGACAGAAGCCAAGGTCTATTCCAAGGACACTCGAGCCCCATCTCACCACTTTAGGGGTAGGAATGGGGGGCATGCATGGATGTGAGGGGCTCAGCAAATAAAAACTTCTGCAGGCAGAGTAGGAAAGCCCTGCTCCCCCCAATCCAATGTGAGTATCACAGCACTGTCACCTGTGTGTGTGTGTGGCCCGTTGGGGCTAAAGGGATGGCTTAGGGGACAAGAAAGGGTAAATGGCCAGAGCATCAGTTGGCTGGGGTTCTGGCTGCTCATCTGACTGCAGGTGTGACAGCCCAGCCTGGTGGGACAGGGTGATGTTTTCGATAAACCAAGAGATCTGGCCGACATCCCACCTCCGTGTTCACTCAGACAGTGACTGGCATCTGGGCCGTGGATTCCACTGTGGGTGTCAGGCTGATAAATGACAGCTCCTTCCTTGCTTTCTCCTCTAGCAGAATCACTAACTGTTCTCTTTCCAGCTGTGACTTGGGAGCCAGGCCGCATGGGAGGGGTTTAGGCCAGCACTGCCAGTCCCCCAGAGTGCTCTGAGCAAGGCCTGGATCTCAGACCCAGGCAAAAAGGCAAGGCTGGGGAGGTCACACCTGCCACCACCCGTCTACCCTCTGGGTCCTACAGCCAGCCTCCAGGTTCTCCGCCCTCCACACTCTCCAGCTTCTGTCTGCTTTTCCTCCCACAGCTGCTCCATTCAGCAGGGGCCTCGACAACCTGCCCTCCCCGCCTGGAGGCCTGGGAGGCCTCCATTAAGGCTGCTGGTCAAAGGCGGCCCCAGGACGTGCCAGATCTTATCAGCCCATTTCAAGACTCTGCTCCTTCAGACTCAGGCAACAAAAAAGGGGGCAGCCAGTGTCCACCAGCTCCCTGCCGCCCTCCACACAAAGGGTGGGCAACAAAGACATTTCTGGGGATGGCAGGTGTTGGTGTCGGATTGCGCCTGGAGTTTTGCAGGGCAGAAGAGATGCATGGCTGGGCTTCCCTGGGCAGCAGCAGCAGAAGTTCAGGGCCAAGAGCTCCACAGGGAGGGAAGGGAGGGCCAGCAAAGGCCCAGGCAGTGAGGGTCATTGCAACAATGTCGGCGATGGAGGAGGCCTGTTAGAAATTCCAACATCTCCTCTCCAAATCAGGGCGGACCGGTGAATCAGGGTTGCCAGCCTTACCTTGCTCAGAAGTTGTGATGAGCCCTTTGAGTATTTTAATCTGAAGGGAAAGAACATAAAATGGAATGAATATGTGCAGCACCCTCCCGGCTCCCACCTGGTGACTAACTGGGCAGTAACAATGACGCCTCCCTGAGCTGTGGGCGCAGGCTCACAGCACTGAGGATCAGTAAGAACTGAAAATCCACTCGAAAATTCTACTTAATAGACAAATACTAGCTCCTGCCACATTTACAAAGGGGAACTGAGAGAGACACTGAAACTCCTAGGACATATCAGTGCAGCTCTGACAGCTGTCTCCCTTTCCTGGTGTCCAAACTTTCCTGACTTGGCCTAAAATACAAATAAAGATAAAAGGTTGTTCCAGGTAAGCCTGAAAAACATAATGGAAACCCCTAGGTGTGCAAGTTTACGGCTCCGTGTTTCATCTTACAGGTTTCTGAGTTGTACACAGTGTATTAATTCAGTACTTATGTCGCCTGCAATGTGACAGACCCCAGGGAGAGAGCACGTAACACGCTGGGCAGACGAAGGCTCAGGAGGGGACCCTGTGGTGGCAGAATCAGACCACAGCTCACTCTGTCCCACTGGGCTGCAGGGCTGCGGGCACACAGGCCTGAGGGTGAGGGGCTTATTCTTTCCACACTTGGTGACAGGCTCTTCCAATCGCCCTGCCCCCTCTACACCATGCTATCACCTATGTGACCCTCTTCCTGAGCCAGGCAGCAGTTTGCCACCTTGACCCTCACAACTATCCCAATACTCCCGAATGCAGCGCCACTAGACCCCACTAGGTCTGGACAGAAGACATTCATCAGTGACGTGGACCAGCGTCTGCACGACAGTCACAAACTTGGACTTTCTGCTGATCCCAGCTGCCAAGGTTGGCACAGTGACCAGGGTCAGGATGCCACTGGAAAAAGGATCACTCACGTTCTCTCAGCTGGGACCTCTGGAAGAAAGGTGTACTTCTGTGAAGACACAGAATGAAAATTAGCTCCAGCCAAAAGGAAAATTATTTGGGGTTAGGAGTTTGGGGACCAGTGACTGATCACACTTGGTGATCCGACAGCTTTCTCCAGCCCCTCAGTCTGACTTCCAACCGGTAACCCTACCGCTTCCCCACATGCTGGCTGCACTCCTCGGGCCTGAGCGCTTCTGGGCTTTCAACTGCTGGCAACAGCCGAGAATGCTTTCCGTGGACCCTCTGGATGGCAGATCCCGGGTCTCTCTGGGCAGGTCTTCCTGGGGCTGTGGCTCCACTCACAGCACCATGTTGCTGACTCTCAGTGTGAGCAAAGGGTCCCTCTGTGAAGGGCTCCTTGATCTCACTCCCTGCAGCCCTGCGGCCTGGGGTGTGCTGTGTGTACAGGCACCCGATTGGTAGGAAGCGAGAAAGCAGATGGCCGACTAACAATGGAGGGCTTGTTTGTAATTGCTGATGAGCACTGGTGTGCTCCTCTACTGAGTGTCCCCAGACGAAGCCTGGTGTGGAGCGCTGACCACAAAGAGTATCTCAGGAACTGCCAGCCTGCGGCTGGTTAAGGAGATGCAGAGATGGAGACAGTGGGGCTGCCTCGATTACTCCATTGGGCTCACACATTACTTGCCCTTGACACACAGGCAGTGCTCCCAAAGGGTGGGGTCCTAAACACTGGGACAGGCTGTCAGCTTCCACTGACTTGGGCAGTGTTGGAAGGCACCAGAAGGGAACACTGTGCTTAGAGATGAGGGTGCAAGAGCCTAGGAGGCACGTGACGCCTGGGGGACAGAGAAGACACAAAGCATAATTGTTCTGTCCTTCCATCACCCGAGCCCCAGACGGTGCCAGGTCCCACTGCGGGCTCTGAGTCACGCAGGGAATGGACAGAACCTGCCTCTGGAGGCCTTGGGGAAGACGTTACCATGTGCTGGCCAGTGAGGCAACATCACCCTTTGGGACTGCCAAGTACCTTACTCTGTATGTGTATAAAGCACAGATGTTGGTAAATAACCTGATACATGGTACTGTGATGTGTCGGGGGAGGGGACAAACTAGGAAATAAAAATGCCTTAAAAGACTGCATGGTGGGGAGATAATGGTTAAGAGACATGGGGTCACCAGGCGTGGTGGCTCACGCCTGTAATCCTAGCACTCTGGGAGGCTGAGGCAGGTGGATTGCCTGAGCTCAGGAGTTTGAGTCCAGCCTGAGCAACAGCAAGACCCCATCTCTAAAAATAGCCAGACAGAGTGGCGGGCGCCTGTAGTTCCAGCTACTTGGGAGGCGGAGGCAAAAGAATCGCTTGAGCCCAAGAGTTTGAGGTTGCTGTGAGGTACGATGCCATGGCACTGTACCTGGGACAAGGAAAGTGAGACTCTGTCTCCCCTTGCCAAAAAAAAGAGACATGGGGCCATAGGGTAATATGTATCTTAAATTTGAGTTATTTTTACGTATCAGCGGCCCTGGGAATGGAGGGTCAGAACATTCCTTCTAAGAGCAGTGAGCGAGGTTCCTCAGGGAGTGCCCTTCACAGTTGAACTCAGACACCAGAAGACCAAACTGGCCAACAGGCGGCTGGGACACAGAATTTGAATCTGGGGAAGCCAGAAGTCACTTTTAAGGAAACATGTCTTCTTTGGCCTCATGTGACTTCCCTGATACTGTGGAAATCAACAGGGATTTTACAAAACACAGAGGCAACAACAGGCAGTTCGGAGCCTCACGGTGCGCGCCACAGCTCTGCCTTGTGGAGGGTTTGCGGGGGCTGGTGGGTCTTTTTACAACATGTTTTCTCCAGCTGTCCTCACTGGGATAGCAAAAGAGCAAGGGTTTGAAGCAAGCTTCTTATCTCCGAGGAACGGCTGCCATCCAGGGCTGCCACCTGGGAGGATGCTGGGCAGGGCCAGACAAGAAAAGTAGCTGCCTCTCCCCGGATCCTTGTTACCAAGCAGTCAGTGTGGAAAATGATTAACCGGTTCAAGATAATTAGGAAAGAGAATGATTTTGAGAGCTGGCATGGATGAGGGAGAGAAACAGTGGACTAGGGTTCCAGCTTTAGGCGGGTGCTAAATATCCTACCAGCAGGAAGGCGGACAGAGCGGGAGATCAGAGAGCTGTCTGGGCTATTCAGCCCCCTTGGAATGGCTCTGAGGAAGGGAACAGGTGCAGGCAGTGGACGGGTAAGCCTACACACTCAACACTGGCAACCCCAGGCCCGTGGGAATCAGCCAGCCTAATTAACATCTCCAAATGTCCCAAGGATGGCTTCCAGGATTTCCCATCCAGCAGCAGTGGCTGTGTCCTGGCCTTGGTCCTAGCTCTGGGCTTGGCTTGCTCTTCCTGCTTATTGGTCTTGCCCATCAACTTTGGTTCTGAAGCTAGGCAGAGAGCTAGGGCAGCTGGACCAAGAGGAGATGAGGGAGCGGGGAGAGAACGCGGCACCGTGTGCTGCACACGCACAGCCCGGGCAGGGGCTATGTGCACAGCGGAAGACTCAGGAAAAGGCTTTCCTGGCACTTTCCTCTTTTCCTTCCACAGCTGGAGTGTGTGCCCATGGATCTATGACTGGATTAAACTACACTGTCAAACTGCAAATTTAAAATTAAGATCTTGGTGTGAGCTTTCTCGTTAGGCCCGCTCACTATCTCACTGAGCACGAATTCCGAGACTGCAGTTGCTTCTAGGCCAGGGGGTGTTTGTTTCACCAGAATGGATTCATATTAGTACCTGGCAAAACGGCACCTGAACGTTCACGTGCGATTTCAGAACAGCTGGAACCTGGAAAAGGCCAGATCCCCATCGACTGAAGAGCGGGCAAAGTGCGGCCTGTCATTACAATGGAATATTATTTGGCCATAAAAAGAAATAACATACTGAAATTTGCCCTACGAACATCCGAAGTGAAAAAGCCAGTCGTCATCTACTGACATACACCGTCCAACCCGGCATCCCCGCAGAGTCAGTGCAGACGAATCTGCTTAGGGATGGGAGTGGGGGGGACAGCAGGGATTGACCAGCATGGCCCTTGTGAATATACTAAAAATTTCAAATGGCACATTTTAAATGAATCACATGGTATGTGATTTCTATCTCAATAAAGCCGTTATTAAAAATGGTGAAATCACTGGGTGTAGTAACTCACACTTGTAATCCTAGCACTTTGGGAGGCTGAGGCAGAAGGATCGTTTGAGGCCAGAAGTGAGCTCACTCATGGAGGCTGCAGTGAGCCATGATCATCTCACTGCACTCCAGCCTGGGTGATGAGGGAGACTCTGCCTCTTAAAATAAAAAAACAAGGGTGGCTCCTGTGGCTCAGCAAGTATGGCGCCGGCCCCATATACCGAAGGTGGCGGGTTCAAGCCCGGCCTCGGCCGAACTGCAAAACAAAAAAATAGCCGGGCGCTGTGGCGGGCGCCTGTAGTCCCAGCTACTAGGGAGGCTGAGGCAAGAGAATCGCTTAAGCCTGTGAGCAGTGTGACGCCGTGGCACTCTACCCATGGCGATAAAGTGAGACTCTGTCTCTATTAAAAAAAAAAAAAAAAAGAAAACTATAATTTACTATTTTTATATTTCATGATTTTCACAGTCAAAACTTTGGTCAAGACACCGTAAGGATGGCTTATCTTTGTTCCATGATTTCTGGAGTGTCAGCTGAGTGGACTTGGGCATGTCTCTGGCCACTTTCTCCTCAGAGCTTCTCCACATGCCTGCTTTGCACTTCCTCCTAGCACGATGTCCTCAGGGCAGTTGGAACTTTTATATGGCAGCTCAGGATCCAATAGACCAAAATGGAAGCTGTCTGTCCCTCCAAAGGGAGGCCTGGGCCTGTCATAGCATCATTTCTGCCCTACTTTACTGCCCAAAGCAGTCACACAACAGATTCAAGGGAAAGAAAAGTAGATGCCCACCATTCTACTGGAAGAGTGTCAAAGAATTAGAAGACATCTTTTAAATAATACAAATAATTTTCTACGTACTTAGATATATAACCAATCTTCTCTTCAAGGTTGTGAGATCTGGGTTATGATTGATTCATCTACCATCTCCCATGGTACCTAATATGGTATCTTGCCCATATCAGGTGCTTAGTAGTTTTTGTTATATTAACAAACAAATGTATTTAATGTATTCTTCCTGCCAAAGGCAAACACGCCTAATTTTATATTCTACATAGAGTGAAAAAAATGGGGAGGAGGCTATAATTCTCATTTTTAAGGCTACTGAAGAGATTATGAAAGTAGATGACCAGGATATTTAGAGGGCAGACTGTGGACATGAATCTATACTATTTATAATGTGGACTACGAATAATCAATTTGGAGCTGTATCGAACCAGTCTTTCTAATCGGATTCCAATGAGGCACCTGCTTTCTGTCAAACTCCAGCTCATGAGCGGGCATGCAACACAGAAACCTTTTTCACATCGATTTTCAATGCTACTTAATAGTTTGTTTTGCTGAGTCAATCAAAATTTAAATCTGCAATAACAGAATAAACAGCTTGCCATTAAATTTGTTTCTATTAGCTCTCTGCTCTGAAGTTACATAGTATCAGCTATAGAAATTAAAACCCCTTGTTTAAATACACAGTTTTCCCTCCAAAATGCATTTAGGAGCAATTTTAACCATCATCATATTATGAAAAACAATTTTAACCATCATCATATTATGAAAAATCACTACCCTTCTTTTTTTGTAAGAAGAGCATTGAAAAGCTTTTATAGAATTATAAGAAATACATTTTATAATAGCAATTAGATAATAATTATGATAGTAAGGCAATTATAGTTTAATAGAGAGAAAATTATTAGAAAGTAATGTGAAGAATAAAAAAGCATGGATTTGAAAGAGAGAACTCCTTAATTCAAATCCTGGCTTTTCCGCTTCTCAGCAAATGACCTAATGATGCTGAGCTTTCCACCTCTTCACCTGCAAACCCCGTCCAGTAATATCTAACTCACAGGGCTGTTGAAAGGATTAAAAGGATAATGTCCATTTCTGGCACATAGTAAGTCCTCAGTAAATGTTAGCTTTTACTATCATTCTTATTGATTAGTTGTTTCTTATGAAAAATACTGTTCCTGAAGAAGAAGAAAGACAAGAAGAGGAAGAGGAAGGAGAAGGGGGGGTGGGGAAGGCATAAAATTACAAAAGCTTAGAGTCAGAAGAGACGGGAGTGGTAAGGATCACCGTGGAGGCGTTCAGGCGCTGCTGGACCAGTATATCTCCTCAAGGGTTGCTTGGCCCTGAAGGGTTTTGACTGAGGGACAGAGTATACAAACAGGCCATGGTGAGACCATGTGTGACAACAGCATTCTGAGCCACAGTCTCCGCAGATCACCCTGGGAAGCTAAACCACACCCTCTGCAGCAACCACTTCAGGAAACCAAACCACAACCTCCATAGTCAGGGTCAGTCAATGACTGCCAAGGTCTCTATTTTTTGCTCCTTCTTCCAACCCAGGACCAGCTAGAGAAAGCCAAACAATTTCCCAAACCAACCACATAAAATACTCCCCTTCTAGGTAGCCTGCCCCCATCTCCCCATGCCAACAACCTCCAAACACAGCATACCTGAAGCCTTCCGTTATTCTCACTATAAAGTTTCCCATTCCCCCAACAGTCTTCAAGGCTCCTCCAAACACATGTGATGGTGGCCAGCCATGGTGGCTCAAGCCTGTAATCCTAGCACTCTGGGAGGCCAAAGCAAGTAGATTACTTGAGCTCAGGAGTTTGAGGTCAGCCTGAGCAAGAGCAAAACCCCATTTCTACTAAAAATAGAAAGAAAAAATAGCCAGTAGTAGTGGTAAAAGCCTGTAGTCCCAGCTACTTGGGAGGCTGAGGCAAGAGTTTGAGGTTGCTGTGAGCTATGATGACACAGCACTCTACCCAGGGCAACAGACTGAGACTGTCTCAAAAAAACAAAACAAAACCAAAAAAAGTTATGATGGGTCACTTTTTTTTGTTTTGTTTTGTTTTTTGAGACAGTCTCAGTCTGTTGCCATAAATTTGGTGGCTTAAATCAATAGAATTTTATTCTTTCATAGTTCTAGAGGCTAGAGATCTGAAATGACATGTTTGTTTTAACATCTCTGATCCTCATCTATGACAATAATAAAACCTACTTCACTGGATGCTTCTGACAGTCAAATGAGATAAGACACAAATTATGCGGGAGCACCTGTGGCTCAAAGGAGTAGGGCGCCAGCCCCATATGCCAGAGATGGTGGGTTCAAACCCAGCCCCGGCCAAAAACTGCAAAAAAAAAGACACAAATTATGGTTGGGCGTGGTAGCTCACGCCTATAATCCTAGCACTCTGGGAGGCGAAGGCAGGCAGATCACTTGAGCTCATGAGTTGGAGACCAGCCTGAGCAAGAAGGAGACCTTGTCTCTAAAAAAAGCAGCCAGGTGTTGTGGAAGGCACCTGTAGACCCAGCTATTTAGGAGACTGAGGCAAGATGATTGCTTGAGTCCAAGAGTTTAAGGTTGCTATGAGCTATGATGCCAGAGAACTCTACCAAGGGCAACAAAGTGAGACTCTGTCCCAAAAAGAAAAAAAAAAAAAGACACAAATTATGCACTCAATAAATGGTAGACATTTGTAGCCAGTTAAGAGAAGCTTACTTGACATTTTTCTAGTGATAATGACACTTAAATTTTAAAATCCCCAATTCTAAGTATCAATTATAAATAGGAAGGTCTGATAATTAAGTCCATGAACTCAGCCTGGAAAAACTGCTACATAAATCATTACTGAATATTACTACATTCACCTTCCAAGTACTCTCCTTAGGAAGTTATGTACCAACACCTGTGTCTAGTCCACCCTTCTAAGCAATGTTGGAGCTCTTTTTCTGGAATGGCCGTCAAAGCTCTCATCATATTACAATTGACATCTTGAATGTCATCAAAACATCTTCCTTCCAATTTTTCCTTTATCTTTGGGTAAATAAAAAGGTCATGGGGAGCCAGATCAGGTGTTCCGATATAGTTATTTGTTTACTGGCTAAAAACTCACTCATTAATAGTGCCACGTGAGCTGGTGCACTGTCATGATGCTTGAGCTATGAATTGTTGGCCAAGATTTTCAGTTAAGGTTTTTCTGTTTCTCTATCAATGTTTACTTGGTCTGCTGTACTCTCCATGGTAAAGTAAAAATTTTGATGCACAACTAGATGAATTTTTGCAATGTTTTCATCAGTTCTGCTCATTACTGGCTGTCCTAATCTCTTTTCATCAGTGACACTTTCTCTCCCCTCAGAAAAATGTCTAACCCATTTGTACCCTGCTGTATTCTTCATGGCATTATCCCCATACACTTGGACTACTGTGTCTGTGATTTCACCTCCACTCTTTCCAAGTTTAACAGGAAATTTAATGTTTATTTGTTGCTTTAATTCAAGCTTCAAAATTCTCAGGATGCCACACAAAAACCATACAACAATAATGAACACCACTCAACAAGACTCTGCCACCATCAACACGGAAACAGATGGGAGACACTGATACACGAAGGTTATGAAACCTTACTGAGTTGTTTGCACATTGCTTCCAACATAAGCACTGGTGGCAAGTTCGCAAACTTAGCTGTCAGACCTTGTACATTGTCCAACATGCACATTCTCTTTTTTAAATTTCAGATGAATATGGGGGTACATATAATTAGGTTACACAGTATGCTCTTATAAGGTTTAAAGCCCAGGTTGTAGTTATGCCCTTCACCTAGGAAGTGTGCAGTACACCCAACGCACATCCTCTCAATTAGTTGGGAGCCCCAACCTGGTGGGACCCTCCTGTCTTTGTCGTCTTATCTACCTCCCACCCACTTCTCTTCTCCACCAGCCTATTGCTTTCTATGGAGTAAGCCTCAACAGAAGTTCCATTAAAGCTCCAGGTGCTGGGGGACAGACAAGAAAGTGATCTTTGAATCATTTTCACATGCAATAAATGAGTCTTTGTTAAGCTTTGGGGAAAGCAGGGCTCTCTGTCAGAGAAATAAGCAGACCTTAACTTTGGAATCCCACATTTAGGCATGGCTCCTTTCGCCCTAATGCCCTCAGGACCCTTTGGGACTTCATGGTCTGAAATAGATTTGCAGAGAACACAGAATCTATCTCCCCGCTGCAGGTGATAAGCCTCTCAGGCAACCCCATTGCTGAGAGGGGTTTTTGGTTGGTTTTGGTTTTGATTTTTGTGGGGGGTTTTTCTATTACAAAACTTCCTTCAGTCAGAGAGTTCTGTGTGCTGAAGACCGTATGGGACTAACACCACCTGGGACCTAGATCTAAAAGATGTTCAGGGAATCAATCATGTTTAGTATGCACACCCCAAAATGCTAAGATCCATTCTCATCCAACACTCATTCCCCATCTGGGATGCAGTCCCCTCTCATGGGTCCTTAGTGGAAATAAAGCAATGGCTGCTCTCTTCAATATGGCTTAAGGAAAACTACCAGGTAGATGAATATTGGTGGTTCACCCCACTTGTGCTGCTTGGCTGACTAGAGGGCTTAGGAGAAGCTTGTTGTGTGATCTTGGGGCCCTTGGCCCCTGCTCACTAAAGTTTTCACTGCCTAAGTTTGTTCTCTCATGTATAATATATACTAATGCCAGTCTCTAAGGTGTCAGTTTTCTTCCCACTCTAACTAGGCACTGTTTTAATATCTTCTGTATTTACAGAAAGAATATAATGAGCCCTAATTGTTTAAGCTTTTCATAAGACAAATGTAGAAATCCTTAGTGTGTCTAAGATGAAATTTTCACTTTTAAATAATAAGTATGCCTAATTCCAAGAATCATGTGCATTATTCAGCTGCAGCCATTCTAAGTCACATCCTATTCATGTTCTTTGTACTCAGGAAATTATTCTATCTAGAAAAGAAAAATTGGATTTTAGGTGCTTTCATTTTTTTAAGAGGTAGGATCTCACTCTGTCACCCAGGCTGGAGTGCAGTGGTATGATCATAGCTCACTGCAGCACTGAACTCCGGGGCTTAAGTGATCCTATTGCCTTAGCCTCCCAAGTGCCTAGGACTACAAGCATGTACCACCATGATCAAGGAAGTTTTAAAAATTTTTTTTGTACAGACAGGTTTTTGCTACATTGCCCAGGCTGGTCTTGAACTCTTGGCCTCCCACCTCAACCTCCCAAAGTGTTAGGATCACAGGCTTGAGCTACTGCACTCAGTCTGGTTTTATTTTCTTTTGTTTCTATAACTTAAAATGTAAAAGGAGCCAGGTAACGTTTTATCTTTGGAGTCCCTGAGCTTAGTATGATATGTTGTACTATAGGAGGAGGGAGAGATTTACCTGGTCACTTACCAATTACTCATCCCACCATGTGCTGCTTACGAACAACACAGCCAACCTCCCTGCTCCTGTGGAACTTAACATTCTATCAGAGGAAGATCTGCTGTACACAGACTATGAAATGAAAATCTTAAGATAGCAACGTGTTGTTCATTTTTTTAAGCTAATGGGAGACAGATGACCAGGAGGAGGAAGGGGACAACTTTAGCCAGAGGAGTCAGAGAAGCTGGGCAGATCTGGAGGCTCGAGAAAGAGCTTGCTATGAGAGGTAAAGCAGAAGTTGGTAAGTCATGGCCCATTGCCAGACCCTGCCTGCCATCTCTCCGGCCATCAGTTTTTGTGCAGCCTGAAAGCTAAGAATGGGTTTTACAGTTGAAAAAAGAAAATCCATAGTAGAAAACATTTTATGACGCATAAAATGATATAAAATTCACTTTCCGTGTTCATGAAGTTTTACTACAACAGTCACACCCATTGGCTTACACATTGCCTGTGGCTGCTTCAATGATACAATTGAGGAGTGGCAACTAAGAACTTATGACTTCCAAAGCCTAAAGTATTTCCTACTTAGCCCATTGGGGACAAAGCATGCTGACCCCTGATCTAAGGGAAGAGCATTCAGATGTGCTAAGTCCCCCACAAGGCCCAGGAGTGTGGCAGGAGGCTGGAGTAAAGGGTGAAAGATGAGATCTGAGAGATAAGCAAAGACAACCAGATCCTACAGGACACAGGATCCTTTTTGTCATCTAAGCACACGCAACCACATTTTTCAGGTAATAGTCTCTAACCCAAACAATTTCAAGCAAGGCCTATGTTTATCAATGCAATTGACAAAATTCTACCGGATCAATCCTCTGGGCTTGGTGTGAGGTCTCTCAGAACCACCTCTTGTCTCCCTTCTGCTCAGAGCAGTGGCTTACTAACTAGAATAGATGAGCAGACTCTCAGCTCTGCTAACTAATGGCTGTGTGACTTTGGGCAAGATACTTAAGTTCTCTGTGCTGCAGTTTGCTCACTTGTAAATTAGAGCTACCGCTACCCAACTTGAGGATTTCTGTGAAGATTGGATGAGTGAATCATGTAAAGCACATAGAAGTGTTGTGATTTGTTGCTGCTATTTCCACTGTTATTGAGCAAAACACTCCCTGGGCATGCAAATGTGGATGCCTGGCCCTACCCCCAGAGATCCCGATTCAGTAAACTTGAGGTGGGGCACAGGAATCCGCCAGGAGGTGTGTGAGCCACACATTGAGAAATACTGCCCCAGGAAGACAGGTGTGGGGCCATCTGGCATGGCAACGTGACCTGGCCTAAGGCATTGATAAACCAGTTACTGTGTATCATGGAATGGGTTGATAATTTGGGGGTGTGAAGGGGAATTTTTTTTTTCCTATGCAAGTTCAAGCCTGAAGCTGAGCAAAGAAAGTGGGGTGGAGGTAAGGATGGCGTTGGGATGGGCCTGATACCAAGCCCACTCCCAATCTGTGATAATAATATTAAGTACTCTCCTGTTGTAGGCAGGGGCCTGTGATGATTAAGTTGTATATTGAAAAATTATTCTGTTTCTTAATTTTCTGTCAGTCTACAACTCTCTTTTATTTATCTCTACCCTTATCCTATAAATGGCAGTCCTTTTATTCACTTCATGGGGCAAATATTACAAAGGGAGATGGAGCTTTCTTTCTTTTCCTACCCGCTAGTAGTCAGAACAACAGGGACCAGGAAGGCAAATGAATGAGGGAGGACCGGTGTGAGACAAAGGAGGGTGGTGAGGACTCTAGTGACCCAGAGAGCACGGGCTGTTTCCAAAGGGCCAGTGGCTCCTCCTCTCCAGCCAAGTGTTGTCACACAGAAATACAGACTAAGAATGGCCAGATATTCTTTTTTTCCAGAAGAAGTCAGATATCCAGATTTTTGTGCAATATATTCTCATTAATACGTGTTGGCAAGTAATTTGGTTTTTTTAAAACCTCATGCAGGCCAAACAAAACACACCTGCTAGCTGGATCCAGCCTGTGGGTGGGCCTGCAATTTGCAAACTCTGGTCTAGACTGAATAATTCCCGCTTTGGGACCTGTACTGACACCTCCAGCTCCCCACCCACCTAACCCTTTGGTCTAGTGGAGGGACAGGATCTGTCCTGGGGCCGTGGTTCTCAACCCTTAGCTGCACATTAAAATCACCCAGGAAAAGAAAAAACGTACACTGATGACTAGGCCACATATCCAGAGATTCTGGTGTAATTGGTCCAGGTGGAAGTCCCCAGGTAATATGCATTCAGCATTGAGCTGCACTGTATTAGGAGGAGAGGATGTTGGGAAGAACATGCCCAAAAGTCTGAGAAACATTGCCAGGCTGGGAACCTTGTCCATGTGCTGACTCCTCTGCTTCCCTTTGTCTATGACAGCAGTCATATAAACAGTTACAAAGAGTTTGACATCATTAAATGTTTTATCTTTTAATTCAAATGTTTTATTTTGTAATTCCCATCAGTACCTCCAGATCATCACTCAATTTTCACAGCCTCGTACAATAATCTCCCAGTTATTCGGCACCTTTGGAGATTGGTAGAGTCCAGATAAATGTAGTTTCCAGTTACTTGCAAGTTACTATTAAAAATAGGCTTAACTAATTATATACCCCATACCATATCATCCTATACTCTGTATTGACTTAATATTAATATTGAAATACACCAATCAAAAGCAAATTAAGGCAAATAAAGACAAACATCCCTTACTGTAACACAGTTCTACTGGATTATAAAAGAGCTTTGTAAATGCAGTGTACAGCACACTTTTAGTTGAATGGCAGTCAATAAATACACTTTTCAACTTCAGTACCATATTTTTTTAACTTCAAGTAACACACATTAACACTTAAAATGGTTACAGAGAGCACGTGGGAGCCACAGGAGTGATGCACAAAGTGTTGGCTTACTGACAGCACATACACCGAGTTTAAGCTCTAAGTTAAGTTTAATGATTTTTTTCTTTTCTTTTTTCTTTTTCTTTTTCTCTTTTTTTGGCTCAGAGTCACATGTCAGTTGTTTGAGAGTGCCAGTTGCTTAAGTTGCGGATAACAGGGAGTTTACCGTAAAGCTTTATAAGATAGAGGTGTTGGCCAAGGTGATAGTTTCGGTGAGAGGAATAAAAGACATGGTAAAGGCTCCTTGTCCCTCCTCCTCTGCTCCACTAATGTCCACGCAGAGAAGCAGCATCCCTGGGCAGGACTTAGGCCCAGAGCTCCAGGTGAGAGCAAGGGGCGCAGAGGGAAGATTCTGTCACACAGAGGAGCTGCATTAGGCTGCCTCGTGCAGACTTAAGGTGTACACACCAGGGGAAATGAGCCTTAGGGGCCAGGGGTTGATGCTTGGGTGATGAATTATTTGTAATCTTTGATACTTAGCCAAGTGCTTGATGCATGGTGGGCTATAAATGCGTGTTGAAGCTATAGAAAGAAGAGAGAAAGAGAAGGGGTCAGTGATTGTCTTTATTGCTTTTCTGCCTTTTAAGGCAATTCTTGCTCTTCTCACTCCCTCCCTATAAGCAAATGGGGGTCTGTACAGGTCTACTGAACTCTGTTTTGTAATAGCTGCTGAGCTTTTCAGCAAGTTCACGAGTTGCCAGGGTGGTTTCATACAAAGGCTTCACTCACATATATTAATTGGCCCTTAACACACAGGAAGACACCAGTGAGGTTTTATAATGTGTGGAGGTTTTTTGAACCAGGAACCAGATTTCTTGTTTTCCCCGCACCCACAATTTTCTCTTTGAAGTCAACAGGAGCTCTGCTCAGGGTGTCTAGAGAGAAACAAGGATCTGGTCTAAGAGAATTGTTAAGAAAAAGTATTAAAGTGCTAAAGTAAGATTAAGTTACCCAGAGAAAACACATTTTGGCCAGAAGGAACTGCAATCAGAACCATCTGAAGGAGGTCCTGGGGTCAGAAAAAAGAAGAAAAGGTATTTTAAAATTTCAATTAATGCAAGCAGTTGCCTGAGAGGATATAAGGACTCATTGTCCTTTACAGCCTTAAAAATAAGAATTGCCAATTAACAATGCTATTGGCAAATTGCTCTACAATTAAAAACATAGAAATGTTGTTTGAGGCAATTAGAATAAGTGTCATATGTTAATTAAGAGTTGATGGATTTTGCATGCTGCCAGCAATTACCTTTTGAGCTTGAGCTTTGCTGAACAGAATCCAAATCCATAAAGACATCGATATAGTAAGAACTGTCTTCTTTGTTGGCATGCCTGCCATATTTTTAATGTCTTTTAAGGTATGTAATTATTTTTAATTCATTTCCAGAAGAAAATGTTTTAATATGTATTTTACTGGGTTATCATTAAAGAACCTTGTAACCAATGGGAAAATAGAAGGGGTATAGACCAAGGGGTGCCTGACTCCCAAACCTCAGCTTTTGTATTTACTAGCTGGGTACATTGGCAAATCGTTCAGCCTTTCAAATCTCAAAGTAAAATGAAGAAAATATATACCTTGCAGAGTCACTAGAAGGACTGTATGAGATAATGTTTCTATATCCCCAAACATTGTGTGGGATGCATAGCAGGTGCTTGGTAAAAGCAGTAATTGTTTTTCTAGAAACAGTAGAGATACCCTCTCAGGCTGGGGTATGCTCTCAACTATTTTATTATAGTACAATCCTTGCCTTTGCTATTCTTGTAACTAGGGCTATCATATATGCAATACAAATTATGCTCTGCAAACTTTTAGGGCCGTCATTAACCCTGGAACCTACGTGACTTGTGCCTCCTGGGGTTGTGCAGTGAACAATCCTCATGACTATATGTGGCCATTCTGCTTACAACCAGAATCCTAAATTTAAATCCTTTTCATCCCCCCCCCAAAAAAAAACCAAACAACTTTTCATCCTTAATCCTCAGATAAGCTTGTCTTGTATATGTTCATTGGACCTTCTCCTGGCTCGACTTTTTCAGCAGTATTGGTAAGCAGTTGGCAGATTTTCACCTGCAAGCCTAATCTGACCTGTAACTTGTTTGGGTAAATAAAGTTTTATTGAAATGCAGTTGCATTCATTTACATATGGCTTCTTTTGAGCTATAATGGCAGAGCAGAAAACAGTTGACCATTGAACAACATGGATTTAAACAGGTTCTCTTATCCATGGATTTTTTTCTGCCTCTGCCATCCTTAAGACAGCAGGACCAAGCCCTCCTCTTCAGCCTACTCATTGTAAATGTGACTGGGATGAAGACCTTTATGCTGATCCACTTCCACTTTATGAATAATAAATATATTTTCTCTTCCTGATGATATCTTAATAACATTTCCTTTTTGCTACCTTTCTTTATTATAAGAATACAGTATCTGGGCGGCACCTGTGGCTCGGTGAGTAGGGCACCGGCCCCATACACAGAGGGTGGCAGATTCAAACCCAGCCCCAGCCAAACTGCAACAAAAAATAGCTGGGTGTGGTGGTGGGCACCTGTGGTCCCAGCTACTCAAGAGGCTGAGGCAAGAGAATCGCCTAAGCCCAGGAGTTGGAGGTTGCTGTGAGCTGTGATGCTACAGCACTCTACTGAGGGTGATAAAGTGAGACTCTGTTTCTAAAAACGAAAAAAGAAAGAATATAGTATCTAATACACATAACCTAAAAAAAATATGTGTTCACCAGCTGTTTATGTTATCATTAAAGTTTCTGGTTAATAGTAAGCTATTAGTAGATAAGTTTAGGAGGAGTAAAAAATTACACATAGATTTTCAACTGCACAGAGAGGTGGCCCCCCCAGTTTCCATGTTGTCCAATGTTCAATTGTAGATGCAACAAAGACCCTACTGGTCACAAAGTCAAAAGCATTTACTATCTAGTGTTTTACAGAGAAAGTGTGTCAACCCTGATATTGATGACTTTCCAGCCAAATATGTGCTTATCTTAATTCCAGAGGAAGCTAATGGTTGATGACTATTCTTTTCTCTCATACCTCTCATGTTACTGAGTCAGGAGGTGGAGTAGATGTTTTTCATGATACTCATTGCCACTCCTAGGCTATTTCCTTTGTTTCCTCCCTCAAATCTCAATAGCCTTAAATCTTATGAGTTCAGATTCTCCCATCTACATCTCCCACTATCTCGCTATTACCTTGTGGCAGGCATTTGCTGAGCCCTGAAGAATTTTAACTCCTGGCCCACTGTCATTCTCACAGTAATTTTCTCATCATAATTCTTGGTAATTTTCATAAGCATGCAAATGATCTTTCTTTTTTTTTTTTTTTTTTGAGACAGAGCCTCAAGCTGTCACCCTGGATAGAGTGCTGTGGCATCACAGCTCACAGCAGCCTCCAATTCCTGGGCTCAAGCGGGTCTCTTGCCTCTGCCTCCCAAGTCGCTGGGACTACAGGTGCCCGCCACAATGCCTGGCCATTTTTTGGTTGCAGCCGTTATCATTTGGCGGACCTGGGCTTGATTCGAACCTGCCAGCTCAGGTGTACGTGGCTGGCGCCTTAGCCCATTGAGCCACAGGCGCCAAGCTACGAATGATCTTTCTACTGTCCTGGTCTCTCAGATCTTGAAATCAGATCACTTCTAGTGATTTTGCTTTTATTCATCATTCAGCAAATGTTTATTGAGTGATAGATCTCACTTTTCTGCTGTCTCGGCCACTTATTCCCACAGTCATATCTTACCTTGTTTTTGCTAACATAGCCACCCCTCCACAATTAAGCCTCCCTTTCTAAAATCACATTCCTGTTTTATCTTCTCTTGGTTCCTCACACCTCTATCACTTCCAACCTTTTTCTCTCTCTTAGCCAACAATTTTTTTTATTAAATCATAACTGTGTATATTAATGTAATTATGAGGTACAATGGAGTACTCCCATTGCCTGGAGTTCTAGACCAGCCTGAGCAAGAGTGAGACCCCCATCTCTATAAAAAATAGAAAAACTAGACAGGAATTGTTGTAGAAGGTGCCTGTAGTCCCAGTTTTATATAAAATTTAAAATACTTTCATCAAACTGGTTAACATAGCCTTCACCACATTTTCTTAGTTATTATGTTAAGATATTTATATTCTACCCTTAGTAGATTTAACATGTACCCTTGTAAAATGCACCGTAGGTGTGGTCCCACCAATTACCCTCCCTCTACCCCTCTTAGCCAATGATTTTGCCTTCTACTTCACTAAGAAAATAGAAGCAATCAGAAGAGAACAGCCACAAAATCCTACCACCGTAACTACCTGCTCTGTGACATATGCCAGCATACCTCATTTTGCTGTACTTCACAGATACTGTATTTTTTGCAAATTGAAGATTTGTGACAACCCTGTGATGTCCAATGCTGTTGGCACCGTTTTTCCAATAGATATGCTACTTTGTGTCTCTGCGAGATATTTTGGTAATTCCCACAATACTTAAAACTGTTTTATTATTATTATGTCTATTATGGTGATCTGTGATCAATGATCATTGTTGTTACTACACTTGATCTTAGCGATGATCATTGTTGTTACTATTGTAATTGCTTTGGTACACCACAGACTGCCCACAGAAAACAGCAAACGTAATAAATGTTGTGCGTGTTCTGACTATCCCACCAACTGGCCATTCTCCCATCTCGCTCCCTCTTCTCGGGTTTCCCTATTCTCAGAGACACAATATTGAAATTAGGCCAGTCTGGGCATGGTGGCTCCAGGTCTGTAATCCTAACATTCTGGAAGGCCAAGCAGGTCAATCACTTGAGCTCAAGAGTTCTAGACCAACCTGAGCAAGAGCGAGACCCCCATCTCTATAAAAAACAGAAAAACTAGATAGGAATTGTGGCAGATGCCTGTAGTCCCAGCTACTTGGGAAGCTAAGATAAGAGAATTGCTCAAGCTCAAGAGTTTGAGATTGCTGTGAGACCACAGCACTCTACTCAGGGCAGAGAGTGAGACTCTGTCTCAAAAAAAAAAAAAAAAAAAGAAAGAAAAGAAAAAGAAAAAAAGGAAAGAAAGGAAGAAAGATAATAAATTAGGCCAAATGTATAACTCTTTTTTTTTTTTTTTTTTTTTGAGACAGAGCCTCAAGCTGTCGCCCTGGGTAGGGTGCTGTGGCATCACAGCTCACAGCAACCTCCAATTCCTGGGCTCAAGCGAGTCTCTTGCCTCCACCTCCCAAGTAGCTGGGACTACAGGCGCCCACCACAACGCCCGGCCATTTTTTTGGTTGCAGCCGTCATTGTTGTTTGGCGGGCCCCGGGGCTGGATTCGAACCTGCCAGCTCAGGTGTACGTGGCTGGCGCTTTAGCCCGTTGAGCCACAGGCGCCGAGCCCCAAATGTATAACTCTTTAATGGCCTCTAAGTAT
>CAUYON010163666.1:0-16902 GCA_963573935.1 Arctocebus calabarensis | reverse complement strand
CTGAGTGAATCACAAGATGTGTATGGTGTTCAAACTGCACTCCACCAAAATAATCTGAGGGTGGATAAGGCTGAGTAGCATGTGAGCCCCCACTCCGGCCACACCTGCTTCTTTCCCATCTGTTTTCATGTCAGGAGTTCTCCTTAAAAATCCATTGGTACCAGATTGTTCATAGCAGCTCAATTCATAATATCCAAGTCATGGAAGAAGCCCAAGTGCCCATCGACCCATGCGTGGATTAATAACTTTTGGTATATGTATACCATGGAATATTATACAGCCTTAAAAAAGAGGGAGACTTTACCTCTTTTATGTTTATATGGATGGAGCTGGAACATATCCTACTCAGTAAAGTATCTCAAGAATGGAGAAAAAAGTATCCAATGGACTCAGTACTATTATGAAACCAATTTACAATCACTCACACTTTCATATGAAGAACAGATCACAACTATGGCCCAGGATGAAGGTGAGGGGAAGGGATGGGAGGGAAAGGTCAGATAGAAGGAGGGTGAATAGAGGGATCTCACGTATGGTGCATATTGCAAGGGTACATGTCAGATCTATTAAGCATAGAGTATAAATGTCTTATCACTATAGGTAAATGAGGTGAGGGATATATTAACCAGTATGATGTAAACATTCCAAATTGTATATGAAATTAGCACATTGTACCCCATAAATGCATTAATGTATATGTGATCTACCTCTTTATGATTTAATTAAAAAAAATCTGGGCACTTGGGTGGAGAGTGAAGAATTAGAAGGAGCATAAGAAGAGACCAAAAGCAAACTTACTCTATTTCTTAGTTTTACTGAAGACAGTTTCAAATAGGCGGATGCTAGACTCTTGTTGACTTAGATGTACTAAATGCTTGTTGGAAACTCAGGGAGATGATGACTAATGAACATACTGTTTGTTTTTTGTTTGTTTTTGGCTGGGGCTGGATTTGAACCCACCACCTCCGGCATATGAGGCTGGCACCCTACTCCTTTGAGCCACAGGCACCACCCGAACATACTGTTTTCTTCATCTGGTATTTAGTCAGTGAGCCCACACCCTTGAGCTGAACATCTATCTCTCCAGGGAGAAAAACTGAACTGGAGAGTGTTCAAGCTATAGAATTGCGGGAAGGGACCATCCACCCCATGTTAAAGAGAACATGATGGTAACCAGACGATTCACTCCACAGGTCCAGCCTTAAATGATAATAAGTCACATTGCCAGACAGTTACTCTTTTCCACTTTTCTTTTAGTCTTTCTGGAAAGTCTTTGGTGGTAGCATGTCTTTTGCTTTGCTAGTCTGTATTTTAACAGAATGTAGGTCCAGACTCTATACCTTCTTTAAGTTTTAGCATCTAGCTAGCATTTAATGGTATTTTTTCCATTTATAGTAAACAACTCTTCTTAAGTTAACATTCTTCTTCTTCTTCTTTTTTTTTTTTTTTAGCAACTGGTCATCAATTTATTAAAACAGTTGACTTAAGCATCTGCAATGGTGACTTCAGCCTCAACTCCTGGCTCGATACTGATGGAGGTAATCTGCTTAACGATCTCAGAAGGGCTGTGCAGGTCAATGAGTCACTTGGGGATTGTTGTCTGGAAGCGAGCCCAAGTCTTAAAACCTTCACTACAAGGGGTTTTTCCTGTAGTGGTTCTCAAAGTCTTAGTAGGCATCCGAACTGGTCCTTTCACTTTAAGATTCTTCTCTTTTGCGCCTCTGATCAAGTCAGCACACACCTTTTCCAGGGACTTTACGCTGTGGCTGGTGAGAGTCATTCTAATTCGGTGAATCGCCACCTCTGGCTCCACAGGTGTTTTCCTGGTACCTTTAAAAGTCACGGCTGGGGCAGTGCCTGTGGTTCAATGGGTAGGGTGGCAGGTTCAAACTCAACCCTGGCCAAACTAACAAAAAATAGCCAGACGTTGTGTTGGGCGCCTGTGGTCCCAGTTACTCAGGAGGCTGAGGCAAGAGAATTGCCTAAACCTAAGAGCTGGAGATTGCTGTGAACTGTGATGCCACACACTCTACCGAGGGGGACAAAGTGAGACTCTGCCTCTAAAGAAATAAAAATAAAAGCCACGGCTGCAGTGCGGCCTCCTTGGTGAGTCTGGAGCCACCGCGAATCTGTGACCGTGTCTTCCTCAAAAAGTTTAACATTCTAATATAAATGTTGGTTTTAACATTTTTTTTTTTTTGAGACAGAGCCTCAAGCTGTCACCCTGGATAGAGTGCTGTGGCTTCACAACTCCTGGGCTCAAGCGAGTCTCCTGCCTCTGCCTCCCAAGTAGCTGGGACTACAGGCGCCCACCACAACGCCCAGCTATTTTTTGGTTGCAGCCATCATTGTTTAGCGGGCCCGGGCTGGATTCGAACCTGCCAGCTCAGGTGCACGAGGCTGGCGCCTTAGCCGCTTGAGCCACAGGCGCCGAGCCTGGTTTTAACATTTTAAGTTAAATTGAATTTATTTAAAGAAAAACAGTATAGTTTGCGTGGTGCCTGGCTCTGCAGTGCGGGTGTAGCCGAGGTTTGAGAGACTCCGTGCAGCCTCAGGCCCCTTTTAAATCTTACCATCTGCTCATTGTGTACCAGTCTAGGGCACTGAGGCCTGGCGAGGTTACGTTACTTAACCATCAAAATTAATATCTTAAAAAACCCTTTGCTTAGCCTCTTCCTGACCAGAAACACCAACACCTGGGGGACCCTGCAGACGCACCCAGTTGAAGCTGCTCCCACATTTAGACCAGTCTGCTCCACAGGGCCTGTTCCTTAGCGGCTTCATCCTCAGGGTGCTGTAATGACATAGCATCTGTGACTAGCTCTCCAAACTGTCCAGACCTCACAGAACAAGCAGAAGTCGCTTACGGTCAGAAAAGAAGCACAGGAAGTGTGTCGGTTTGGGTGTTCAGAGGAGCAAATGCCAAGACAGGCTTCAACGTGCAAGGGATTTATGAGGGCAAATGCTTGCGGGGGGGAAAGTGGGGCGGGAGCCAGATTAGCCTGGAAGAGAATCAGACTGTGATGCAAGTGTGACCCAGAGCAGAGGAGGGAGGCAGGGAGGCAGGGGCGGGAGCCCAGGAGGATCTGGCCCAGCAGAGTGGTCTTCTCAGTCATTCATGGGACACCCCCTGGGAAGCTTGGCCTTGGTGGGGATACCTGGAGCCCTGGGTGGGTTATGCTCCCTGCAGCTGGGGGTCTCCAGGGCCACTCTGGTGACCAGCACAGCCGGCTGTGAAGCCAGGGTAATGCCCGCTGTGATTCAAAGTAGGTGGCATGCAACTTTCAGGTTCACAAATCTGCAACCAGCACTTCTGAAGGCCCAGGCAGGCTTCTTCATGTTCTTACCTCACTGCGTCCTCTCACAGCTCCGTGACGCAATTCTGTTCTTCTTCTCACTTCACAGATGAGGAAATTGAGGCGTAGAGAAGGCTTAAACAGCTTGCTCCAGGTCACTTTCACCAGAAAGTGATAGAAAAGTTTTCTGATCCTTGAATATTGTACCCTCTTCCCCGAAACAGAGGTTGGGATCTGCCAACCTGGATCCTGACTGCGGTGGTTTCAGCCACCCTGCTTGCCCTCCCCTGCACTTGGTTGGCCTGTGCTGGTCGTTGGCTTTTTGGCCTACTTCTGATGAGTTTTGTAATCCCAGAGAATGCCAGAGGTCAAAAGTGGTCCCCAAACAGGTTATTTACCCTCTGAAGAGGGGTGATGTAAAAGGTGAGCTGAGCTTTGTGCTCAGTGAGTGAATTTGAGTCTCTTTCACGCAGTGTACCTGCTGAATAACTCTATCAATCAGAGTTACTGCTCAGGCTCTTCTGCTGTAAATATTTAGAAAGATGGCCGAGAACCTGGATTTAGGATGCTTTTGAACCCTGCCTGCATTGCCGTCTTTCTAACTGGCGGTGACTGTGACCGCTCACCGTATAGTTGGCTTGTCTTGAAACAAGCAGATGTCCTCGGCACTGTTAGGTCCTGTCCCGTGGTACTTGATTTGCTCACTAGTGCAGTAGTTTGGTTTGTTAGGCGTGGTCCAGTGGGAGCTCCTGAAAAGCTGGAAATACTTACAACTCATCTTCTTCGTGTCTGAGAAGTCCCATGCCTGCTGAGGAATGAGCGGAGACGGGAGAATCACTCAGCGCCCTGGACCTCAACTTCCAGAATGTAAGGGTACCATTCTCTCTGTCCTTCTTGCTCCACAAGGGGGCGAAGCTCAAAAAACACGAGTGAAGGGCTCGGGAACGTTAAAAGCATCATTAAGATGTAAACTTTCAGGCAGGGGTTATATTTTAAAATATTAACCAATGTTAAAATTTTCCCCTGATGGTTTGCTTTATCCCTAGCTCCCCGAGGGCTACTTTAGCAACTGAAATGCTTCTAATCTCTGAGCCTTCCTGGTTCTGAGCTCACGTGAGGAGTGAGGGGCTGAGGAGAGTGGGCAGTAGTGAGAAGGTGATGTGAGGGTGTGGGGAGGATGGAGACGTCACCAGCCTTGGAGCCAGGGTTTGGAGCCGGCTTCCCTGGGCAGCTGGAGGATCTATGAGAAGCTCAGGACCTTTGCTTCACCTAGAAAGAGCAAGGTTGTTTGCAGGACCTCAGGGGGGAAGTGGCTTCTTGGAGGCTCTTGCAGTTAGGGCTTGGACAAGTTCACAAAGGCCACCCCTTCCCTGCACCCATCTTCAGGGAGGCTTGGGGCAGCCATGGGTTGAAGACTGATTTAGAGAACCCCAAAGGGGACAGGTATCAAGGCTACAGGGTTTTCACCCCCACCACCACCCCAGCCGCTGCTGCCTTGACACTAGGCAGCCCCTGGCGAGGGGTTCCTGACTGAGTGGACTAGTTGGCTGAGACATCTCTCCCCTGGAGGAATAAGAGCTCACATTAGAAATTAAACTGATTAGGGGAGGAAGGAGGGGGATGGGGGGGCACAGTGCATGGCACGCCTCTAGGGGGTGGGACACAATTATAAGGGGGACTTAACACATTCACTCAGCATAACCTAATTCTTTGTACCCTCCATAAATCCCAAACAATAAAAAAAGAAATTAAACTGATAAAAAATTATAAAGCCGCATTCCTTGCCCACTGAGCATACACACCGTTGTATTTGCTTCGTCTTCCGGTATTATCACTAATGCAATGAGACGTGTCTCAGGAAAGGCTGCCAACTTGGTATGAGAATGAATGAAGAGAGTCATCTGGAAAATTTTGAAAAGAGGTGTGAGCAAATCCTGAGTGAGGAAAGGAAGTGGAAAGTGTGCTAAGCACAGCGTTTCAGAAGACATTTGTGGTGCAACATGCACAGGGGACCGTATCCTTATCCCCTGTCTCAGGGCTTTTGTTATGCAAACCCCCAGCTGAGCCCACATTTCTACTGTCCTTTGTACAAGATTGATTAATTGCAAGCATTAACCATGACAAAATCTACCATCTCCTATACAAATAGTATTGGTTTATAGAATTCTATTCCCTTAAGGGGGTAAACCTAAGGAATCACAAACCCCAGGTTCTCAGATGGCAAATACTGTAACTTCTCTGAGCTGTTTATCCATCTTTAAGGTTCCAACTAGTAAGGTGCTTAGATATTGAAGGGTAACACTAGCTTAAAAATTAGAGAGAAAACACTTCCCTTTCACTGGTTATTTTCAAGGACAGAGTGTGGGAGACCAGATGATATGCTGAAAGTTGATTCTAGACATTAATGTGAGCACAGGGCTTCTCCTTTTGCAGGTCTGATTGTCTTAGAAGGATTATAGTTCATCAAAGCATCGTTTCACATAGCATAACCTGCCTCTGATTTTCAAATCCAACGTCTCTATTTACTGATTTATTAGGAAAATATTTGTTAAACACCTACTATGAGTCCAGCGTTGTGCTGGGCCCTCGGGATACATCAGTGAAACAAGTCGATTATAGCGTGACGTTGTGCCCCCAGAGCCCATTTGCTAGCAACGGCTTCCTTCCCTTTGTCTCCTCCTTCCCGCCTTATACTTACTATGATTCCATATGCTTGTTGTGGGAGTGGCCGTTGTACAGCCCTACCTGGGGCCATGTCCAGGTCCATGAAGGGTCTGAGGTATCAGCCAACCTGGGCGCCAGCAAGGCGGTCATCCCAGGAGCACACTCTGGGTACCAGGGACGGTGCTCGCCACTGATGTATGAGAAACGGAGGCTGTAACGGTGTCAAAAGGGCTCTGCCTTACCAAGAACCGTTCAGCTCAGTCAAGCCACCGCTTTCACATGCAGATACAAGGCCGACTAGGCTGAGGAACTACAAGTAACCCGAACCTTACATGTTACCTGAGGTTGCAGGAAAGTGACAGCATCTTGTATCGGTCTAGAAGCCAAATGGCAACAGCTGTTCTGTTTCCTCCTCCATCCTCTTGAATGATACCGTCTCAGTCATTGAATCATAATGTTTCCAGCTTACAATGCGAACGCAGTTTCACCTCGCTTAGAATTTTTATGTCTTCCCTGGTTTTTGAATCCTCTTCTGTGTGCAAACTGCAGTGACAGACTGATACCAGCAGGGGGAGGGATTTGCCATTTGAATTCACATCCCGACTAGGGAATGGTTCAGCAGGATGTGCCTGCAATTTTAATCACTGCTTCAGTCTCTTTCTTTGTTCCAGATATTTATGCACCAAAATACTTTGAAAACATGACTTGTAATCTGAAGAAGATAAGTAAAAATTGATTATTTTAATCATTCTAGCTAGAGCATAAAGATGGCACTTTCTCCCTCTCAAAATCTTAGATGTAAACTGATTGAAATCTAAAAAAGTACAGTAGAGCCTCTATAAATTGACCACCCAGGGGTCTGTAACAAACTGATCAACATATAGATCTGGTCCACATAAGGAACTAGGCCTGCTCTACTGATACAATCTACGAAAATTAGATCAACTTAAGGATGTGGTCAGTGTAGGGAGGTGGTTAACCAACAAGGTTCTACTACAATTAATTCTGAAACAGTGCATTGAAGCAATTTTAAAAATTCTGTAAAGATGTACTCATGGCTTGGTCAGGCATTCCAGTCAACTGCAGGAGTTACAGGGTTAGAGCACAGAGTGCAGAGAGCTCGGCTAGGGTCCAGGGCAGGGTTTCGGGCCTGCCTGGGCACATCTGTGAGTGTTGAGCCAGGTCTGTGGGAATTCAAAAGCGCCTTGGGGAGGTGGCATCATCTGGGAACGGTGTCAGGTCATGCCCATTGCCGGGATTCAGATATCTGTGGGCAAATGTCCTCACCCTAAGAGAGAAGGATCCTGGAATTTTCTTGACTCAGGAAGAAGTCTTGGCTGTCAGAGGGGAGCAGGAAGTCTGAATTTGGCATTGGAGCAGTTTTTGGATTCTGTCCTCTGGTCCAGCTACCAAGAAGCACGTGAGCAAAGGGCACATAAAGGGCCATCAGTGAATACTGGAAGAATTTTCTCACTAAACTGTACAAAAAACACTCAGACCTCAGAAACCTTGTTTTACTTCCAACAGCAACAAGTGAGTCATTCTCTTGTATCTGCATCTGCCCTGTTGGGGGGGACCTGGACCAGCTGTGGTGCCCACTGGGTGAGGCATCACCTGCTGGGTAGGGAGCATTAGGTGACACCTTCTGGAGACTCTCAGAAACACAAGGTATAGCACACCTGTGTGGGAGGTTTGCAGGACAGGAGGGAGCAAGAACTAGTGACATTGTGTTGCAGTTAAAGGAATATCCTTTGATGCAAAGGCTCATGGGAACTGGAGAAATAGGCTTGACGTCTATGTAATAAATATATATACAGACACAGAGGGTGCCAAAATATGGATACGCATTTAAAAAAAAGGAAACACGGTATTAAACTTCTAATACTCAATACATACCAATGAGAAACGATGAATGTAAGTCACGGTTGACTTCTGGAATTATAGGAGGTGCTCAGAGGGTCACCACTAGTATCCAGACACTTCTGATCATGGCTTGAGCAAAAGTCATACAGAGATAACAGTGTTTAAAACATTTGGCACCCATGGTACGTATAGTCTAGACTCTTAAAGTCACCAAACAATTACTAAAAGAACTTCAATAAACAACGTCTCTTTTTTTAAACATACAAACTCTTTGAAAAACCTTTTTTTTTTTTGCAGGGGGAGTGAAATTTAGATAGCAGTAAACATATGGCAGGTGTATCCAGCTTGAGTTTGTGTTGCGATGCATTTTTCCAGATGTACTCATATACTGTAGCTAGAGTGAACTCCAGAACGCCACGAGCAGCTCCTCATGTCACCCTGTGTCATCCTCGTTCCTGAGGACAGTTGCTACCCAGATTTCTAGTAGTGCAGATCACTTTTGCCTGCTTTAAACTTTGTGTAAGTGGAACTGTGCAGTGATCTCTATTTGTCTGACTTTCAGATATCGGCATTACATCTTGTTGTGTCGTACTCCATTATATGAATGTAGCGCAATTTTTTTTTTTTTTTTGCAGTTTTTGGCAGTGGCTGGGTTTGAACCCGCCACCTCCGGCTTATGGGGCTGGGCCCCTCTTCCCTTGAGCCACAGGTGCTGCCCAATGTAGCGCTATTTTACTTATCCCTTTTACTGCTGAAGGACATTTGGGTTGCATCTGGGTTTTGGTTATTATGAAGTGGCAATAAACATTCTGTACATGTTTTTGCTAGATCGATGTGTAAGTCTGAATGAAAATTTATCTTCCTTGTAAGGAAAATGTAGCTTGGGCGCAGATGTACAGTTCTTTTGAAGTAAAAGGATTAAAGCAATGAAAAAAGTGAATTTGACTAAGAGGCTAGAAAGAAAGAGTTGGCATTACTTAGAGTAGCTGGGTACTGATAATTTTAGAATTTGTCAATGTTGAATCCTCGTTAGTTACCACAAGTCATAATAAATGGTAACAATACAAATTATTGCATTGCTCATGCCAAATTAAAAAACTTACAAGTTCATTTTCCAGTGCTACCTAGAGTATTTTTAGAATTTCTCATCCTGAGAGCATGTTTAGGAAAGTAATTTTTAGTATTTTGAAAAAATGATGTCTATCAGTGCAGGTGGTTAAGAGCTGATTGCAGCATTTACGGTTTGCAACATGTACCACTAGAAGCCGGGAAACGTCAGTGACTCTTCTAATTTTTTATTTTTAGTTAATAAGTTGACAAATCAGTTTTAAGTGTTGACTATTGTGTTTCATGATAAGCTGTGAAGAGCAAATGAAAGAGAACAGAGCTAAGTTTGAGTCCCAGGACACAAGACTTTGTAATATGGCCTCACCTAGAACATCTGTGAGCCAAGGTCAAAGTTATCCAGTGGATTGTGGTGCAGCCTTGCAGATTCTGTGTCTAATCTGCTAGAGCAGCACATACAAGATTTGATGAAAAGTAACATTTATTTTTTCCTTATTTTCTAATTACAAAAATAGAATGTATTTAGTCTAGAAAATTCGGAAAGCATATAAAAATATAACAAAAGTCATGTGCAATAATGTCATCCTTTGTTAATATTTTGTAGTATTTTCTTTTTTTTTTTTTGAGACAGAGTCTCACTTTGTCACCTTTGGTAGAGGCCCATGGTGTCATAGGTCACAGCAACCTCAAACTCTTAGGCTCAAGTGATCCTAGCACTCTGGGAGGCTGAGGCAGGTGGATTGCTTGAGCTCATGAATTCAAGACCTGCCTGAGCAAGAGTGAGGCCCTGTCTCTAAAAAAATAACTGGGCATTGTGGTGAACACTGGTATTCCCAGCTACTCGGAGCCTGAGGCAACGGGATCACAACACCCACCTGCCTCAGCCTCCCAGAGTAAAAAATTACTTTCCGCATTTTTTGTTGTTGTTGTTTTACACAGCTTATTTGTTCAACACATACATTTTTGAGAACTTCTTATATACTAAAGGCAAAAGTGAATAGAACCAGCAATCCTGCAGCCCCTTTGCAGGCACTCTGAGACTGGAACTTACACAAGGCATCCGGAACAAGTCCAAGGTCAGTGGGGGGGTGGGGGGCGAGAGATCGCTTGGTGATGGGGTGGAAAAGGAGTGGACACAGAAGCCCTGAGACAATCGTCCTTAGAAAGGCCTGCTCGTAAGCCTGGCCCATGGCCAGTATCTGGGAGCGAGGCTTTCAGGAGTTTTCCTACCATTCCCTAATTGACAAGGATGGTTTGCTATGCTTCGGCCATTTGTACAAACAAGGGGGCTTATGCTGAGTACTTGCTTTCCTTCCAGGAATCTGGAATTGGGGGATGTGGTAGGTAGAGGGTTCCTGTATGATCAGCCCCCAGTAAAGCCCTTACCGCACTGAATCTAATGAGTTCCTTGGGGACAGTACTTTGCATGTGTTGCCATGTCACTGCTGGAGGAGTTAAGGCTATCTGTGAGACTCTACTGGAAGCTTGTGCCTCGTTTCCTCAGACTTTGCCGCAGGTGCCCTTTTCCTTTGCTGATGTTGCTTTGTGTCCCTTCACCACAATAAACTGAAACTGTGACTGTCTCTACTTCTGAGTTGTGTGAATCCTCCTACCAAATCATTAAACATGAGAATGGCCTCGGGGGACCCCTAACACAGTAACCCACTAAGAAGTTATGTTACCAGAGTCCGTTCCTCTCCTTTCACAGTAGCCCTCAGGATAAAGCTGGGAGTACAGCTGTCTGAGTGGTTCTCCTCAAACATGAGGCTTTAAGCCTGGAGGTTTGGGCAGGAGAAATAAGGTGCGGTCCCAGGTAATTTATAGCCACGGGAGAGTTGGAGAGACTCCATCTGACTCTACCTGTTCATCCACATCCTCCTCAGCTCTGGGCTATCCCAGTGCAGGACAGTCTGGGGGAAAAAAAAAGGCAAATACCAATATCGTTCAACTTACCCTCAAGGCAAGGACAGCCAGGCATTTGATGCAAACTTGATGCAACAGCAAAACAGGCTTGTATCCAATAGACAGAATTGAAAAGGGTCTTCCAGTACAGAAGACAAAAGGAAAGTTAAAAATAAGTACAACTATGTAATAAAATTCAGGATGACTTCTTTGCACAGTTCTCCTTGCTGAAAGCATTATATACCTTAGAGAAAACAGGAGAAAAAAATGGGTTTCTTGGGTATCGCTTCTTCGCAGTCAGGCCTGCTCAGTTGGGTTTATTCTCAATCCCCAAATCACTGAGTCCCCATCATACAGGTGTTTTCACTGGGAGGGTTGCAATGAAAGAGAATTAGCTCATAAAAGAGGAAAAGCCTTAAAAGTAGAGATCAACCATCACTGTACCCAAAGGCTCCTGGGCAGACCCTGTCCCAGGGAATTCCTCACTGGCGGCTTCCTTCTGGGAGTCCTAGCCCGCTTCCATGTGCCCGTGCCCGGAGATCACTCTTTTAGATTAGTAATGGCTTTTCCTATCTCCTCCTGTCTTCAGACCCCAGCTGCAATCTCTGGGCTTGCCAGGAGATAAAGGAAGTCCCTTAACATGAAAAAAGAAGTCTGCACAAAGTGGAAACACTCAGATTACAGTGTCTCCACCGCCCCTGCTCAGCTGGCTGGGGTTTTCCTTTTGATTATCAGAGGTTCCATTCTAACGTTACAAGGGGAAGGGGGAAAAGGCAGCTTTCTCTGACGGTGGTTTTCTGCAGTGTCCTGTGTTGAGCAGTGGCTGTCCTGTCATCCTTCTTGTAACCCTCCGCTTTGTTCTGCTACACTGTAGAAGATAATTTTTGTTCTGAGGATCATGAGCACAATATGGTGAGCATGGCTGGTGTCTGAGGACCTTGCATCTGTGTCCTCATACCAGCGTCCCCACTGGCTGTGGTGTTCCTAGGAGGGACGGTCCAGACTGGGTAGGAAAGGGGAGTAGCAGAGAGGTCTCCACACACGGCTTTGTGCAGGCTGCATTTCTGAGCTGCTGGGACGACCCACGCTTCTTTCGCCCAGGCTGTGTGTCCCGGTGATGGAGCCTGTTTATTCTAACAAGCTCCTTTTGCGACTTAGCCTCAGTTATGTTTTGCAGCCCAGCTCTCTTTATGCCGATGTTTCTCTAAATTCTTCTTGGGTACTGTCAAGCGGTTGACAGAATTTCTAATGAAGCTGAAACTTCACATTTTAAGAAACTTTTGTGGATGTCTTGGTGGGAAGTTGTGAGAGACCGCATTAGAGGTTGTGGTTGAAGCCTGTCAGTTCTGAGTGAGGAACATGGAAGAGATGGAGCAGAGTATGGCTCTGGAGGTGTGGAGCAGAGGGAGCAGGGGGATGCTCTCCGCACTTTGGATGACTATTCTCAGTGAAGTGATAGGCACAGAAAGGAAAGGGAGAGAGTACCACGGACACAGCTTGCTGACTTTCAAACTTTAACTTTGAACTTTGAGGCTGGCCTTGTTCTCTGTCCTCCGGGACACTAGGTGGGGCTAGAGAGGCGAGCATCTTCACACTATCTTGGGACCCTCTGAGAGGCCACGGCCAGGCTACAGGAAGACTGGTTCTCTATCAAGAATTTCTCCAGGTCCGGGACATAACCGTTTTAATCTATTCCAGGAAATGGGGGAAGACCCATTTCCCTCTCCTCCGAGGCTGGTGTGTGAACTCACCTCATCTGGTCTCCTTCATGCCATCTATGCCAGGCTAGTGAGCAGGTGCAGCCGAGAAGCTTCCTCAGCAGTAAGTGTCGGAGCTGCGTGCTCCCGTGTGGCTGGTCTGTCCCCATGCACGTGGGACAGCTCACAGAGAACAAGGTGTGTGTATGTGGATAATATAGGAGAGATGGTCTCTGTCTCCATAGAGCTCATGTTCACATAAAGTACTGTTAAACCTAACTTGAAACTTCTTCAAATCTATTTTTGAGGAGCTACAAAAACACAAAAAAATCAGAGTTTTAATTTGTTACTCAGAGTCCCATGTAGAACAGCTTTGCTCGTGAGGGGGGAAGAGCGAGGATTAGCCCACTTGGGGGGGAGGGGTGTCTCTGCTATTTGGAAAGTAGAGCAGAATGTTTAAATGCGAAGGCCCCAGAACCTATGTGTGGGGGTTCAAATCCCAACTCTGCCTCTTATCAGCTGCGTGACTCTGGCAGCTACACAAATTTTATTTGCTATAGTTTCCTAATTTTTTTGAAATGGGGGATAATTGTAATTCCAAACCCACGAGGCTGTTGTATAGATTAAGCAAGTTCGTAAATATGAGTGCTTAGAACAGTGCCATTGCGAGCACTTAAATGACAGTAGCAACTATTATTAATACCTGCCCTATGAAGTATTGGCGGGAACCATACTCAAAAATTATAAATCTTTTAAAAGTTACTCAAGGCCAAAATCCTTTGTAAAACATTTTTCTCCTCCTGCAAACATATTAGCCGTCTCTATTTAATTATATACTGACCATTCTCCATTGCAAGAATGAACTTAACAAGAATTCCAATGAGGTCCTGCACTAGGCACTAACTTTCTAACTTAGTCTTCTCCGCCACCTTCTGGTTAGCTGTTGCTGTCTCCAGTTTATGGGACATTACCTGCAATACCTATTGAGGTTAATTAACATGTCTCAGCTCCTGTACAGTAAGTGGTTGACCTAGGGAACTAGGTTTTTGTGACCCCAGAGTTCATGTAAGATTTTTAGATCAGTAAGACTTAAAGAATGACATTTAAAAAAAATTTGTGTGTGTGTTTTTACCAGCTCTATGGAACTTTATGTCGTGAGAAAAAAATTTCCAGTTCAGTTTCAAGTAACTTAGAGGCAGCGATTTTTTATGTTCATTGCTGGGAAAAGATGTATTGAATGAAATTGGCTGTGGTCCCAGTTTTTACTGAGTTGTATAAGCTCTGTTGTTTTTGAGCTAAATCATTTGTGAGCATTTTGGTATTCTGAGATAAAGTCAATACTGAAGAGAACTTCCCTCTCTCTGTTTATTCTCTGCTTAGACTGTAAATGTCTCCTTGCTTTCTGCCATTTCTAAAACATTTGCTTTTGTAAAAAAGAACACATCCTAGAAGTTAAAGGCACAGACTTAAACTGAATTTGTCCATTCATTTGAAATGCTACAAAGATATGAGGGCACTTCACAAAGTTCATGGAAAATGTATATTTTTTAAAACTATCATGCATTTCATTTTTTTTTTTTGCACCAAAAAAACTCACACTAACTTGTTAGAACATGTCTGAACAGAATCGAGTTCGAGGCACTAAGGGTAAGACTTCAGTTCAAAAAGAGCCCCTATCAGAGCAACATGAATTCTGCTAAGATGGAAGCAAGAAGAGACATCAAACTTATGATAAAGCTTGGATGGAAGAAAGAGGAAATTACTGATACTTTATGAGAAGTTTAGGGGACAGTGCCCCCAAGAAATCAGCAGTTTATAAATGGGTAATTTGGCTTGAGAAGAAACAAAATGTTGTTGCAGCCTGCAGAGCCAGACTATCCATATTGACTTGCAAGGAAAAAAATAACCTTGTTTATGCCCTAATTGAAGAGGAATGACAGTTAACAGCAGAAGCAACAGCCAAGACCACAGACATCTCAATTGGTTCAGCTAAGACAAATCTGGTTGAAAGTTAAAGTTGAGCAAACTTCCACTGGATGGGAACCCAAACCATTGCACCCACATCAGCTGAGGACAAGAGCAGAGCTTTCAGTGGAAATTTTAAGCAAGTGGGATCAAGATCTTGAAACATTTTTTTGAAGAATTGTTAACAGGAGATAAAATTTGTCTTTACCAGTACTGTCCTGAAGACAAAGCACAGTCAAAGCAATGGCTACCAAGAGGTGGAAATGGTCCAGTCAAAGGAGAAGTGGACTGGTCAAGAGCAAAGGTCATGGCAACAGTTTTTTGGAGTGCTCAAGGAATTTTGCTGGTTGATTTATTGGAGGGCAAAAGAACACTAATATCTGCTTATTACAAGAGTGTTGTGAGAAAGTCAAAGCTTTAACAGAAAAACTGTCAGGAAATCTTCACCAGAGAGTCCTTTTCTACCATGGCAAGGCTCCTGCTCATTCCTCTCATCAAACTAGGGCAATTTTGTGAGTGTTTCTGTGGAACATCACTGGACATCCACTTTATAGTCCTGATTAGGTTACACCTGGCTTATTTATGTTTCCTAATCTTAAAAAAATCTTGAAAAAGCACCGATATTGTTTAGTTAATAATGTAAGAAAGACCACATTGACACGTTAAATTTCCAGGACCCTCAGATCTTTGGGGGTGGACTAAATGGTTGGTAGCATCGCTTAGAAAAGTGTCTTGACCTTGATGGAGTTTATGTTGAGAAATAAAGTTTATATTTTTAATTTCTATCTTTCATTTCCTTTTTCCACAAACTCTTTGACATTCCCTTGCATAACCTGTAACTTGCCTTTGTTTGAAACCCACCAACAGTTTCCTGCTTCACTTGGGATACGTCCAAGGACTTGCTCATTTTGCAGCCCAGCATCCATCCCCACTTTTCTGGAAATAACACTCAGATTGGACACAATAGGTGGGATTCCATGACGCCTTGCTTTTCCTCACCTAAGATGCAGAGCTCAAGCAAAATTAGACACTGTCTTTCTGGAATCAAATTTTGAACAGCAAAACAAACATGTGAGAAAGAGCTGGGGTTTTTATTCACGCTTGGGAGGCTCTGAAAAGACCAGAGGTTCATCAGTTCCTACTACCGTGATCCCCAGAGCGGCCCAGGTCCCATCTTTCTGAGCCATCCCAGGTCATTCTTAACATCTTCTGTGCCTTCAGGTCAGCCAGAGTTCAGTGCAGTGTTTATGGAAGCTCCTAACTGCGGTACCTGCCTGCAGGAGCCTCCCTGCTCTAGCTCCTCACACCGCCCTCTCACTGAGCTACAACCCTGGGCTCCTTGAGTTTGTTCCTGCTTCCAAGCCTTTACCTGTACCCTCCTCCATGGCTTCTTCAACCCAAATATCACCTCTACCAAGAGGCAAGTGTTGACCATTCCATAACTTTCTATCTCCTTGCCTATTGGATTTCCTGTCTGATATTTATTATTGATCTTATTTATTTCCTTATCACATTTATTTGCATTTCTTTATTAGAATATCAGCTCTAAGAAGATACCTAGTCAGTTTTATTCACTGATACTCCTAGTAATACTACATAGCATTGTTATAATGGTGTTTAGCACTTATTAGGTGCTCACTAAATATTTATTGAATGAATGAGTATAGGATGCATGTGTTGATCACAACTTTTTCTAGATTTGAAAAACCCATGATCTGTTTCTCAGCATGTTGGCAATTTTCTTAATTATTTCATCCAGTGTCTGACCATCGTTTTACCTGTATATTGTCCAGTTTGTGACTGTTAATTTGGTGCCTATTCAATATATTTTTTCTTTTCCAGACTGCATTATAATGGAATCTTTTAAAAGATATTTTAAGCAATAATTATGGTGTGAATCTAAGTTTACCAGCTATCAATGCAAATAACAGATGTAACAGATTGATGAAGTGATGCCCTCCTCCAAAGCACAAGCAGACACAACTGTCCTGAGTATATGCCACTCATTGCTTACATCTGGACTTTCAGCCCCCAGAGACATGTTAGAATCACCTGGGGTGATACTTACACAATTACAAAATTCCAGATTCAAGCTACATCTCAGACCCATTAAAAATGAGTAGTCTAGGCTCGGCGCCTGTGGCTCAACGGGCTAAGGCGTCAGCCACGTACACCTGAGCTGGCGGGTTCGAATCCAGCCAGGGCCCATCAAACAACAATTGTGGCTGCAACCAAAAAATGGCCAGGTGTTGTGGCAGGCACCTGTAGTCCCAGCTACTTGGGAGGCGGAGGCAGGAGACTCGCTTGAGCCCAGGAATTGGAGGTTGCTGTGAGCTGTGATGCCATGGCATTCTATCCAGGGTGACAGCTTGAGGCTCTGTCTCAAAAAGAAAAAAAAAAAAATGAGTAGTCTAGCAACAGTACTTTTAAAGTTTCCCAGATGACTTCAG
>CAUYON010163664.1:0-28796 GCA_963573935.1 Arctocebus calabarensis | reverse complement strand
CAGTTCAATTTACAATCGCCAAAATGTGGAAGCAGCCTACAGGCCCACCAACCCAGGAATGGATTAACAAGCTGTGTTATAAGTACACTATGGAATACTATTCAGCCATTAAAAAAAATGGAGACTTTACAGCCTTTGTATAGTTTTTTTTTAAAATGTGTTTAATATCTCTAGAGGAGCCAATTCGAGATCTTCCCCTGATAATGAGTCTCATTGCTCCAGAAGTTTAATAAACATATACTAGATAATAATATTCCCTTCCTCCAACCATCATTTAATCAGCTATCACATCTTATTTCTCTTTCTGTAGTTACTCTTACATCCATGCTGTGTCCAGTGCTCCAGGTTAGTGCCCCAACTCTGCTCAGCAGAGAATTTATGATAATCTCCTAATTGACGCCCTCTCTTTATAATCCTGATTCTTATTAATTCATCCCCAAATTAGCCTTCCTAAATCTCTAATCCCATTTCTTTCCTGCTCAGAAATCTCTAAAAACTGAAGACGGATTAAAATTCTAATCCTTAATAAATGTCTTCAACAACTCAACTCAAACTACTTCGAAGTGAAAATAGGAGGCTTTCAGATTGTGATAGACCTTTTCCCAGGGGGTGGGGCCTTGGTGCCTGCCACAGGGGGGAAAGACACAATTGTAAGAGGTTCTTTACCTAACAAATGCAATCAGTGTACCCTAGTTTCTTGTACCCTCGATGAATCCCCACCAATAAATCAAAAAAAAAAAAAAAAAAGATGGAAGAGAGAGAGAAGGAGGGAATTAATTTAATATATTAACTCCAGTGTTCTTTCCTTCCTCTGGCTAGGCTAAACCCTCTGGGATACATGTATAGAAACCCTCTCCAAAAAGAGGAAAATGCCAGCATGTTCATGTAGTAATCCCAAGAAAAATGATGCTTCTTAAAATCATACCAACAAAATTTCAAGATAGCACTCTTCTCTGAACCAATTCCTAGGAAAGAATTACCTAGATGGTCAAACCTAAATGACCTTCTTTTCTTTTCTTCTTCTTCTTTTTTTTTTTTTCTGGAGACAGAGCCTCAAGTTGTCACCCTGAGTAGAGTGCTGTGGCATTGCAACTCACAGCAACCTCCAATTCTTGGGCTTAAGTGATTCTTCTGCCTCTGCCTCCCACGTAGCTGAAAATACAGGCACCGGCCACAACACCTGGCTATTTCTTGGTTTCAGGTTGCAGCTGTCATTGTTGTTTGGCGGATGCAGGCTGGATTTGAACTCATCAGCTCAGGTGTTTGTGGCTTGCACCTTAGCAGCTTGAGCCACAGGCGCTGAGCCATGACCTGCTTTTCTTTATAGATTGACATTGGATCAGCCCTGTCCACTTCGGAAGAACTGAAAGTAGAATAGTAACAATTCTCCAAAGAAATACTGTCAGTATTTTGAAGAGATGTAGAATGTGGTGAGATATATGGTTCAAAGTAGGTAGAAATGATATATACACAAAGTAAGGGATATTTCAAAAACCCTGACTTAGCCATCATTCATGTAACTAGATATCACATATCCCCCATAAGCATGTAAAATATTATGTATCAATAAATTAAAATTTAAAATATATTCACTGAATTTTTCTGTCCTTTACTCCACAATTTTACCTCCTACTTATTGTGAGGATCAAACTACACAGAAGTGTCCACTGTTCCCCATGGTTTTCCAGGGTCTTCATGATGCTTTCTCAGAAACCCCACCAATTTGTCAATGATAAATCAGGGTTAAAGAAACAATTAAAATGCTAATATATGACTGACTTCTAATAGGGTTGCCAGGCAAACTACAAGATGCCCAGTTAAATTTAAATTTTATGTAAACATATAACTTTTAATATAACTATGTCCCAAATATTACATGCTTACACTAAAATAATTATTTATTTTTTATCTGAAAGTGAAACTTAGCCAGGTGTCCTGTCCTGGATTCTTATTTGCTAAATTGAGAAAAAAAAAAAAAGCATCCTTCCACAAAGCATCCTTCATAAGTGTTGTACGGAATTTGATTTAGGAGAGGCTACAGTAACACGTTTCAATAATTTAATAATAATTCAAGATGCCGTCCTTGTCCAGTCTCTTGGCTCCATGCATAGTTTTCTTAGCCACCGCTATATGAAATGAAAACATTTCCATTGAAGAAAGAGCTAGAAGAGTGGCGCCTGTGGCTCGAAGGAGTAGGGTACCGGACCCATATACTGGAGGTGGCAGGTTCAAACCTGGCCCCAGCCAAAAAAAGGAAAGAAAAAGCTAGAAGAATGAGGAAGGAGACAATTGAGATGCAAAATAGAAATTGATGCCTTGAGAGCTATACAGACAAAAGTTGGGGATTATCTCATGTATTTGCCCCTAAATTGGTGAACATGACTAAGACTGATGAAAAATTAGTACTTTCAAGACCAGCGACAATTATACTCTTAAAAAATAAAACCTTTCGAGCTATAAAAATGTTCGTACCTCTTCACTTTGCATAACGATGACAGCAGAGACCCCGCAGCCCCGTGGTCTGACCATGATCTAACATGTTAAAAAGAATCAGTACATTTAAACAATCCTATGAACTAAATTATGCTTGTGTGTGTTTGTGCGTTCATATAATTTAAAAACTGTAAGTGAGCTTTCCAAAGTTGCCACTAAGACAGATATGTATTTATGTGAATGTTTCCTTTCTTTGATATTTTTCTCTATGTTAGTGAGACTACCTAATATCACATCTGGAAATGGAAACGTCTGCAAGCAATGTCATCCATTCTAGAGGGCAAGAAGCAGAAATCTGACATAAATATGGCCTCTGTCAAACGGAAGCAGGCAGAATTACCAAAGGAAAGAAACCAGACATCCCTGATGCCCTTTCAGATAATAATTTATAAATGCCAAAGCTATCATCAAATAAATAATAAAATAAACATTTTATCCAGTTATGCACGTAAAATTTAAATGCAAAAGGAAAAATATGGAATAACTAAATTATAAGGAAAAAATCCATTCTTTAGTTTTTTGAGTCCCTATTTTGGTTAGCAAACTTTCCTTGATAGATGTTGAAGTAGTCTCTATGCTTTTTAAATACTCTAGATGTTCCTTGATTTTAAAAGAAGAATCAGAGTGCTGGTTTTATCTAACCTTGACAGGAGCTTAAGAAGTGCCTGTCATAAGAATGATACATTCTAGAAGACCCTATTCCCTCAACTTCATTCCTTGCCTTCTAGGCTCTGTATTCCGAACACCATCTACTCTTGACCATATCCTTACATTTACGGCTTTAATTCCTATTGACATCATATTGTTGCTTGTTTATTTGTTTTTAATGTGATTACAGACAGAGGCAACTAGTTTTTCATGGGCATTTTTCCCCCTTTGGAAAAGTGTACTCTATTTGTTTATATAGCACCTAGCACCATAGAATGCTAGGTGTTTTATCCTTTCAATGATTATCATTCATAAGGAGAAATAAAATCATTTGGAAAAAACCAAACTTTTGTGTAGAGGGAAAATTAAATTTTACTAAAGAGTTTGCAAAACTGGAGATATAAAGGACTATGCTTCCAAGAGTCAAAGGAAAGGAAGACATCTCCTCTCTATTAATGATGCCCTTTGTACAAAATTTCCTAACAGACAACAGTGTCTAAGAGGATAGGAATTACATCTTTATTCATCACCTTTGCCACCATTCTTGGTATGAAGGCATTCAATAAGATTTTTTTATGTGAGTGAAGTAAGGAATGACATGACATGAAATCTGGGATGATTTCTTATAACAAAGTAGACTTAAAGAAATTGGTTCTATAAAAACAAATAGTTTTAATATGTTCAAGTAATTATTGGTCACTTAATGAGTTATCTAGGTTGTGAATAAGCAATTTTCTATTTTCTACCCTGTTTCCTTACTGTTCCCAATTCTCTGTCCATCTACTTCTTATTGACATTTCTTACAGAGAAAACACAAAAACATAAAGATTCTCGATATGATCTTATACTAATCACATTGACTTAAATCTTTTTATTCTGGGATACCCGTAAGCAAACAATTACTAAGAGTTTTATTCAATTTTCTAAATATAACTCCACAAGTTAAGATAATCCATAGCTTTATTCCATTATAATATTGAAAACTGGTTTACTAACATGCTTGCTTCTATACTAATACATGTGCACATGGTTGATATTTGTAGGAATACTGAAATGAATGGCGTTGAGTGTCAAAATTAATGTACTTTGTTAGTTACTGTTACTTTGGGTGATCTATCTCAAGATTTCCTTATTTACTGAGGTGTAATTTTAGCATTAGCACTGTTGTTTAAAAAAATAAAGTATCATTTTACTGGAGGGATTCTACTGCATAAAAATGAACAATGATATTGAGGTTATTATCAGAAAAAATAATTCTTCATGCTCTGTGGAAATCAGTAATCTTTATTGGTATAAGGAGATCTCAAGGCTATTTCTAAACCATTAAAAACAGGGCTTTAGTATATAAGTGTACAGTCTATTTTCATTTGTGGGGGAAAAAAACAATAAATGTCAACATCCATTTTGGAGAATTTGACTGAGTATTAAAGTGAAAAATAACTGTTATTGTTATTAAATTTTAAGCCTTCTTAATTTTGTGAAGGCAAAAATGGAAACCTAATAAACATTTATATATGTAAAAATAAAAAAAAATAAAGTAAAATTTTGGGTTTGCAGAGAAAGCAACTCTCTAAAATACCTCATGAACAGTAAGTAGTTCTCAAACTTAGACAGACAATAAAATAATCTGGATAGCTTAAAATATATAGGGATATCTGGATTTTTTTCCTTAAAGATTGTGATTTAATTGGTCTTAGATGTGACCCATGCACCAGGAATTTTCAGAACTCCCTGGGTTATTCTCTTGGGTAGCCAAGACTGAAAATCATTGATTTAGAATAAAGATTAAAGTAAATGAACACCTGTGGTAGAAGACAATTTGAATTTGTCAAAGGATCAAAGATTTAGGCAGCAAGTAAAGCTCAGTAAAGATGAGGGGGAGGGGTTGCGAGGAGGGCAGTTCCTGCAAAATTGTGCAAAAAAAGCTAAGATGGGAGAAAAAAGAAACCTTAGTTATAGGGAAACACAATGTTTGAATTAATGCAAATCTTTCTCTGTATTTTAAATAACCACAATGCTTGGTCTGCAAATGCATTATTGCTTTAATAAAATCTTCTTTCTTTATAAAAGCACTATTGAGTACCATGTTTCTTTGGCACATTTAACTGTAAATGATATATAGAATAACACTGACACCCCCCCCCCCAAATACAGAGAAACTTTGATGTTTAAGATGTCCATATTCTAATTCCTGGAACCAGTGAACATGTTACCCTCGATAGCAAAAGGGACTTTGCAGATATGAATTCCATTAAAGGTTTTATGAACATTATTTAGGATTATCTGGGAGGGCCAAATACAATGTCTTTGTAAAAAGAAAACAAGCAGGTCAAAGTGAGAAAAAGGAGTTGTGATGATAGAAACAGATTGGAGTGATGTTCTGTGAAGGTGGAGGAAGGGCCACAAGCCAGGAGTGCTGATTGCCTCCAGAAACTGAGAAAGGCCAGGGAATGGACTATTTTCTGGAACCTTTAAAAAGGATGCACCCCTGATGACACTTGATTTTTAATGCTATAAGACTCATTTTGGTTTTCTGATCTTCAAAAGTGTAAGCTAATACATTTGTATTGTTTTTAGCCAGTAAGTTCATTATTTTAGCCATAATTGGAAGCTAATAGCCTGTGTCTTTACAAAGACTAGCTCTTTAGACCACAAAGCCATCTCCATACCTCCAAAAGAGCACCTGTCTACTTTGTAGCTAACAACTGATCGCAGCCATAATGCTTGGGGGGAAATACTTAATGCCATGCTATCTTACCTGGCAAAGTCTAAATACACAAGTCATTGTAGAAAAACTCAGGACTTGGATTTAACAGAGCTATTTAGAAAAAAAAGATGCACCTGGAAACGAATGTTGACCTATTACAGTAACTTATTAGCCATGTTAAATCTCTTGCAGATACTCAGGCCATTATCAGAAGAACTGTATACTAGTGTCTCTCAAACTTGGCTTTAGAGCAGAATTCCCGGAGGAGCTTTTAGATATCTCAAATGCCTGGGCCACACCCAGAACAACTAAATTTGAAATTCTAGGGGTGGGACTGAGAAATCTGTTTTAACAAGTCCCCCTAGTAGTGGTTCTCAACATGTTTGTCTACCCTAACCACCTTGATGGACCTTGTTAGAAATATCCCATGTTTCATATTTCAAATGAGCATCTAGGCAATAGCAGTGACTTTGAATAGCACGTTATTTTGGCTTTTGTTTTGTTTTGCTTTTCTTACTCCTGTGAACCCTTTCTCAGTTGATTAGCAATCTAGGAAGAATTTAAGTGGAAGGCTTATGGATCATTCTTTTGGAGTTGCTGGTGGAAAGGGAAAGGTAGTCATCAGTGGCTTTAGCTTTGCATGTCTTTGTATATTACCAAATCTTACAAATTATTTAGCAACCAACCATTCATCACAGCTAAAAGGAAAAAAGAAACATTTTTTTTAATCTTACATGATATTTAGGCATATGTCAGGGAATAATCTCCAACTTATTTTTCCATTCATTTAGTTCTCTCTCCCTCAGTATATTGGACAGTGTTTTATCAATAAGACAAAATTCATTGAAATGAAAAGATTATATAGAAATTGGAGGACAGAGGAAGCTGCTCTGATGTTCTGATATCAAGAAGTGTCTGATATAAGGGAAGACATGGCTGATATTCCCAGGTGCTTGGGGGGGTCCATGTGTGTGATTTCTAGAAGTCTGCTGAAAATCAGTGAATATCAAAGACCTCAAGAGGGCTTCCCTCTCTCAATAAGTTTTTTGTAATACTGAAGAACCACCATTCCCTCTCATTTTTTCTCCATTCTACTTCCAGTTGTAGCAACATTATGTAAAACTGTATGGCAAAACCAAACATGAAGCCATGATGCTTCTCCCCCAAGCTTTCCCAGTTTAATGCAAGAGTCAGATGCTTACAAGCAATTATTCCAGACAGAGTTCACTACTGTGTTGCTTATTTTTAAGTGTCCACTTGACTGGCTTAAGGAATGACTAGATAGCTGGTAAAACATTTGTGGGTGGGTTTGTGAGAGCATTTCTGGAATATAAGCAAGTGTCCATCTACCACTGAGGGCTGGCATAGACTAGAAAGGCAGGAAAAAGAAGGGTGAATTCCCTCTCTGAGACATTCATCTGCTGCTGATCTTGGACAATGGAGGTCTTATTTCTTGGGTTTTGAGACTCCAGGACTTAGGCAATTGTCCCACTGCCTCTGGTTTGCAGACAGCAGATCTTGGGACTTCCCAGTCTCCATAATGGTGTGAGTCAGTTCCCAGTTCCCATAATCTCATATCTCTGTCTTTACCTCTGTCTATCCTACGGATTCTGTTTTTCTGAGGAACCTGACTAATTCAGCCCTGTGGAACTCAGGCTCAAAGGCTTAAAAAGCTATGCACATCAAAAGAATGCATCAGGAGTTAGTTAAGGCAACTTATCTTGTTCAGATTTAGATAATTTGTGATATCATAGAAAACTCTGCACGTCATTAGTTAATCTACTACAATCCTTCTATTTCTTTGGGCATACAGGCAAGTGAATTCATCAAAAATACTAAAATAGATAATCAGAAAACAAACAAAAAAACATTTAGGTTAAGGCAAAGCCTTAGCTTCACAGCTTTGATCAGCATCTCTCTTAGTGAACATTAAGTTGTTCACTGTCAGTGTTCAGAGCTCCTATAAAGGCCATGGGGGCCGTGCAGCTGCAGACCAGTTGATGTAGAAGCTTTTCTTTTACTCACTGCGTGTGTACTGAATAAAAACAATAATAGCTACCACTATTTAGTTATTGTTTGTTACCTACATGAATTACTTCATTTTTTGATTCTCACACACACCCTAAAAATTATATTTGTCTCATTATACTATGCCTTCCTAAGTCCTGAGCCATGAAATTTCCACGTTATGTCAGGCCCTGGCATATGGGGTACAATTTCTGAGTGCTAAGTACAGCACTCAGATGCTTCTTCAAGTGTTTACAGACTAATTTCTTTAAAGTGTTTGAGTATATTATTAATATAATTTCTTCAGGAATTCTCTTCAAACATAGTAAGAAATCCTTTAATATTAATAAATTGGGAAATACTATAATAAAAAAACTTCCCTTGGTTTCAATAATATTATAGGCAGCTACTACATTTTAAAATTACACAGGCTGCCAACAGTTCCTTAAAGCTAAGAACTTACTGGAATAACTCTGCATCTGAGACTATGACCTATGTTTGGAAAATGACAGCAAGGTAGTTCATCATGAAGTTAGCATTATCGTGATTTGTCAAACATCCCTTATTGCTCAGGAAATGTCTGTAAGGCAGAACTGGATGGGAAGTTGGTGTCTATTGCCCACTATACATTTAATACCTCCATCCTCTAAGAAGCAACCTCTATATCTTAGATAACTACTGATTCCATAAAACTGCTATGGAGTTTATACAGCTAAATCTTAGGATTGTAAACCTAATTTGAATTCATTTGTAGTCATATGGATTTGTCACTACTTGTCTGAATGAATCTTTTGGGAGTGATATGTTGGGCAGCTACTTAGGTGACATCTATTTACATAACCCCCACTTAGAAAAGTCTATAGTAACATAAGAGGTTGAATTTGAGGTTGGGTTTTCACAAACAATAGCAGAAGTCAAGTTTATTGAAATTTTCCTATATGTTTTGTCCTTGCTGTTATTTTTAGCCTTTTTTCCTTTTTCTGTTTACTTTTGCTATAGTTTCAGTTTGCGTCTTGGGACACCAAAGCTATCAATTATGAAGCAAAAATATTAATCATCAGAAATATGATTTGTTTTCCCAATATGTCTTCAAAAGTTTGTACATACAGAGATCTTTATATAGTATAAATGTGGTCGATTTTATGAGTATGCCCAAAACTGTACTGTGCTACCGTTCTCTCCAAGGGGGTGCAATCACTCTCCAGTAAGCAACAATATCCTTCAATTGTTTCCATTTGGTTTCATAGCACTCACGTTTACTATATTATATAGTAGATATGTAGTCATCATGATATTTAATCTAATCTAAACTAGGATCGCCCCCAAACTCTCAATCATTTTAACTAAAGTTTATTTCTTGTTTATTTACCTTACATCTAATGCTGATTAGAAGGTTCCCCCCTCCATCCATTGACACAGGGTTTCAGGTTTGTTCAGTCTTTGACACTGATACAAATTGATATGTTAAAGACTTTTTTTTTTTTTTGCAGTTTTTGGCCAGGGCTGGGTTTGAACCCGCCACCTCCGGCATATGGAGCTGGTGCCCTACTCCTTTGAGCCACAGGCACCGCCCTGATACTGATACAAATTGAAATCATCTAACCACACATTCAACCTGGATACTGGGAACTGAACCATAATTAATTGTCTACGTGGACATGACTTTAATATTTCACTGTATTCATTACCATTTTGTAGGTGGATGAAATGGATAAGAACATAACTTAAATATTTGCTTTTTCTGAGCAAGCCATTTAATGTATAAAAAGTCTCATAGACTCAAGGTAGAGAGGTGAAGAAAATTATTCCATACAAATGGAAACCAAAAGCAAGCAAATATGAATATTCTTTTATTGGATAAAACAGACTTTAACTCAATAACAATTAAAAAATCATTAGCACTTTTTTTGTCCTAAGATTCTTCAAATCCTTTACCTCAAAATCCTTATCTGTGGTTTCCACCAATCCTAGACCATTGTGCTGTGACTGTGAGGAGGTCTCTCCTGTGGATCCGAGCAATAAATTCAGGTCTATCTTCTCCAGGGGGATGCTAGTGGTAAGTGGGGAGTCACCTTTTCCACAGAACGATCACAATACATTGATTCCATGCTGGGAAATGGAGGAATTAAGAAGGCAAGATGAACTTTTAATCTTTTAGGTGGAAATGATACATTACTTTCACTCACATTTCATTTGCAAAATTTCATCATTCCTTCCCTGGAAAGGATGCTAGAAAATACTATCCCCCCAGTGTTCTAGAAAAAGACATGGTACAGAGAACATACAACATTGCATCACTTCTCAGGTAATGGTGCGATAACAATGTAATAATAAAAGCAATACTTACGTGACATTTACAAGGCACTGGTGTAACTCATTTATATATTCTAATTAGTTTAATTGTAATGACAACTCAATGGACTAAGTATTTTATTATCCCTTGTTTTTCAGAATAGGCCATAACTAAGTCCACACAGCCAGTAAGTAGGATAACTTGTCTACAGGGTCTATTCTATCACCTCTATTCTGTGCTGCCTCATGGGATATAGGAAAGAGTTCTAGTGTACATTTCACATTATGATGTTATTATTAACAACAAACAAAAAACTATTCATATATTTCATTGAGAAGTACATTATTACTGTATCTTATTATATTTAATGTCTCTCTAATCAAATTTTTATGTAGACTGCATTGAATTCTCAACTAAGTATTTTTATTTTTTATACTCATTATTTTTAATTGACAAATCATAATTGTTTATAAGAGGTACAATATGATGTTTCAATATACATACACAATGTGGAATGAATACGTTAATGTAACGTTCATCACCTCTTTCATTCATTACCCATCTTTTTTATGGTGAGACATTTGAAATGTATTCTTTTAATTATTTTGGAATACATTTCTTTACTATTGATCTTATTTTGCTTCATAAAAAAATCTAATGAGGTTATTCTTTAGTATACCAGCTCATTGCTGGTATTGGATGAATGTTAACTAACAATAACACTGAAGTTTCTTACTATTATTCTATTTATATTTGTGATGGTATGTGGGTAATATCCTTTCAGACAATAAAACATGAAGCAGCATTTGAGTAGAGACTCAGCTTCTTCTTGAGGTAAGAGTAACCATCTTGTCTTGTACCAAGTCCTTTTTCAAATGTATTGAAAGATCAATCTTTTTACTTAAAAGTCTCAGGGAGAAAAACAGTCATAAGAATGTTAATTTTCTCTACAATAGAAGATTCTCGAAATTAGTATTTCAAAGGGACTTCTAAGAAATTACCTAAGCAGCTCTTCAGATAAGCGACGTTTATAACAGACCCTCTGTGCAATGAGAATCTTCGTTTTCTCCCACCAGTTGGAAACCCACACTGCAAAATACAATAACAGATGTGAAGAGCTGCTTGAGAGTATCTTTGGACTTGCCAGAGTTAATGTAGCTCCATACTAAATTTTCCTGTTAGTAAATTCAAGACCAATTGTCCTAGAATTAAAGAAGCTTCAAATACTATTAAAAATAAGTGCACCATGGAAGATTCATTGGAAAAAAATATTGCATTGCATTTAATTAAGTATTCCAGTTATCTAAGACTTCCACTCACACAATAAATGTGGTTTTTGGAAGCTAAAATATCTCAGACAATAATTGGGTTGTAGCTGGAAAAGTAAATGAAGCCCAAATGTTATTTGGAAAGACGAGAGGTTTAAACCCTTGGTTGTTAAATATAATGAGACATTTGGCCCTCCAGAGAAGATAAGGAAAACAAAACAGGTGAGTATCTGTACAAATGGCAAATTGGTGATCAAGATGGGATGAACAGGCTAAACAGAGCCTTTGTATTTTGAATCTATTTTTTATTTTTTTCACAATTGTATTGAGAGACAAATAATGGAAAATCAGACTGGATAAATTGAAGTGGTGTTGACATATTGCGATATCTTAGGGTTTTCTAAAATATGGGTATTCTAGTTAATATTTTGAGGCTAGGATGGCAGCTTTGCAATGAACTACGTATCTGAACTTAGAAAGAGGATTTAATAAATTAGCACTTCCATCTTTGATTTTCACGGTCTATAGAAAATCCACACATTGTAAATACCATACCCTTTACCACTTGGCAGTGTTTTCTTCTTGGCTATTGGCGTTATCTTCATGGTCAATCAATATTGATATACATTTTTTAGATGACAGGAAGACTATATTTGTTTTCTTCTCAAGCTCAAAATGAGAGACATTTGGTACCTATCTAAATTTAACCTGATGCAAGCCAGAGGTTTTCACAATATTAAACTTTCACAATCTCATACGAGAAGGGACACAGATTATGTCTGCATCTCTCTTTGTCTTCTCCACTTATTTCTCTTAGTGATTTTCATTTGTTATAGCGTGATAGGGAGTATTATTTCACATTTTCCTGACAATGTGGATGGTGACAATCAGTCATTGTGAGTCAAACTGGTGAAAGCTTTAAATCATGTCTGATTTTCCAGTCTGTGAAATAACAGCAATAATCAGATGCAGAAATTAGTGCATCATCATCAGAAAAAAAATCTCTAAGCACATACACACAGAACATTCATTCTAATAAAGTGTTTTTCCTAATGCTTTCTTAGTGGGTGCCTAAAATAGATAGGTCAGTGCAATGGTTCTGAAACTTAAGTGTACATCATAAGCATATAGAGGGCTTGTTAAGCTATATATTGCTTTGTGGTACCCCATGACTTTCAAATTTAGAATGGGGTTAGGTCTTGAGAAATTGCACTTTTAACAGGTTCCAGGTGACACTAATGGTGCTCGTTTAGGTAGGAAACTCTGAGAACTATTGTTCTGTGTCAATACTCCAATGCTCCAAATCCCTTCTTCAAGGCATGTGAACCCATCCCTCATCCCCCAGGTGCTATTGGTTACTGGCCACTCACAGCTGGGATGCTTATTGGAAATTGCTCTTACCCTCAGTGTATTAACCCTTCCAAGGTTATGACCTCTCCCAGAGCTTAGTATGTAGCAAATTACTGGCTGAGAGAGGAATATGAAGTCTTTGCCAACTTGCCTCAATTTGAGATCATTTAAAGGGTTGTTGCAGCACCAGAGCTCACCACAGGATCAGCTGAGGGCTCAATCTCTACTCCATTATGGGCTAAGTGCAGTGCTTTCTTTCCTACCTGGCAGCCCCATCTCTGTGTGCCATTTGCCAAGACTATACTTCACAATAGCTAATAGAAAGCTGTGCTTCACAATAGCCGGTTCTCCATAGAAAGGGTCCATCAGTGCAAATCTCAGCAGGCAAGATCCTCTGTATGGCTCAGAAAGGACACTGCATGGGAGGAAGACAAACATTAGGCTAGGTCCTGCCTACCAAGCCATAATGACTGACCCATTTTACCACTGAGAGACTAGGGGGAGAGAGCCAGGGCCAGAGTGATTCAGAACAGATGACTGCCAAGACCAGAAATCTGAGATATGAGTACATGATATGCATCTGTCTCACTGGCCATGCCCATCTAGGAGGCAAAGCATTTGTGACCCACTAGAATCACTGAAACTGAGAGTAGGTGTCACACCTCAAATAGGATGATACGTGGTTGGTGTATACACCCATCTAAGGCCAAGTTATCTTAAAACTGAAAGCAATATTTAACATCCAGATGATATTTGTTGAGAATCAATTATCCACTATGATCTTCAGAAAAGAGAAAGTCTTATTTCAAGGAGCTAATAACTCAATAAGGGATAAAAGATAATAATGGTATTAAGAACAAAATAATCATATCACAAGGCAAAACTGGATGATGAAATCACAGGAGTGAAGAAAATAAAACGAGGACATAACTATCCCAAGTAAAGAACAGTTACATCTTGTAGGAAATGCTTAATTTCCAGTGCTAATCATTAGTTACAGGCTACCCACATATCCCTACTTTCAACACATATTCACTAAATACTTAGTATGTACAGGAGGCTAGGCCAGGTCTGCAGAGGTAATGACGGTGAAATGAAGTGTACTCAAAATAGCGTTTGCTCCCAAGTGGGACAAAATATAATCTCAATAATTTGTTAAAAGTGGCCCTGATTAATGTAGAATACATGATTAATGTAGATTAATGTGGATGAGGTATCCTAAAAATAGTTCCTGGAAATTCTTTAAAACATCTCTAGTTGTCAGGCAACTGGTAGATCTTGGTAGGTATCTATAATCTGCAGCCCTTGTCTGCACAAGCATGCATACTGTATGTATACACACACGTAAGTCACAATACATAAAACGAGTGTTCTCCCCAACACTGCTAGTCAGACCAGTAACAATAGTAAATATCGACTTAGCCTGCCAGATTCCAAGCTAAATAGTAATTTCTTTTAAGTTTACCATCATCTCTTTGTGGTAGAAATTGTTGTCTGCATTCTCCATTTAAGCTGAGACTCCAAGAAATTAAATCACTTACAAAATTTTATAGAGTTAGAAAGAGGTAAGATGTAAACCTGGGTCTGTCTGGTTCTTTGATGAGCAGATGCCCCATCCGTGCTATTTTTCTGCTATCTCTGTCCTTCTTCTATTCTTTCCATCAGAGGTCTGGACACTGCTGTTCTCCCAAGATACCTTCTCATGCCACCAGCCCAAATGACTTAGCCAACCGTTTTTGCCTACCTATACATTTCTTTCTTGTCTGGTAGCTTTAGATAAAAACTGGGAATATTAGTTGCAAAAATGATATTCAAAATACTTAAAATGTGTCATGGTTAAATACTTGGTTAATCAGAAGAGACATGAATAATAAACAACCAGTGTAGCCCTGCTAGTATAAACACTAGGTGAATTTCAACCATGCCTGGCACATGCTTCTGTTAAGTTTATCTTTTTATTTAGGAAACATAATATATAGATGCCTAACTTTATCTGTTTCATAGAAGCATCGCCAGCTATTAAAGACCTCCAAATGCTTACCTCTTACCATAGCTTTACCTTTTATTTTAGCTTTAATGTATGGAGGAGTTTGGGGGGGAGAGAGAGAATAAATTTACCTTTAAATGAGCTACCCTACCTTTTGGGATGTACACATTCCTCCAGCAACATAGAAATTGCTGAACTGGAAATTAACACCCTGTACAAAAGGTTTCCTAAAGTGCATGAAACAATAGATGCACCATTTTTAAAGCAGGCTCAGGTTTGAGAATTCACACTTCATAGCAAAACATCTGGGTGACATAGCTTTTTCCAAATCTTAGATTTTTCATCATCCCAAAGAGCACTTATTCCAAACCTTGGATTTTTCCAAACCTTAGATTCTACATCATCCCCAAGAGCACTTATTCTTAGTATTATTAGAAGCTGAAATCAACAAATGAGGAATTTGGGTGTCATGAGGTTGGACAATTAAGTTTGTGAACTCATCCTAGAATGCATATCACTTGAGTCACCTTCGCAATATCTGAAGGTGACCATAGTGATATTCAGCAATGAAGTATGTAGCTCTTTTTTTAGTTCTTAGACTTAATTGTTCAACCATGTAGAAGCTAAGAACTCACATGTGGTTTCAAAATGGAAACTCTGGTTAAAATTCTTTAATAAGTCCCCAATACAATGAGAAAAAAAGGTACTTTCTCTCCTAAATGAAAGATTCTTTACAATGTAGCCCTCGCCATTTATTCAGCCTCACTTATGTGCTTTATTTTCAGATCCTTCTTTGATAGTTACCTCAGATACCTTCTCCTCACCAGCCTGCTCTGTGAATGTGTATTCAGGGGTTCTTTCTCCATATTCCCATTGTACCTTGTGTGTGTTGCCTATATTTAGCTATACATTTATTTTCCATTTATGTATGTGCCTCCTAAGGGAAAGAACTGCTTCTGTTTTTATGACTTGCACACAGTAGATATCTAATAATTATTCATAGAATCTATGATTGAAGGATAAATCGATAAACTGTGTAAGTATTATGTTAATAGTAAGAGAAAACTCAATTTCAATGGGCTTCCTACATAAGAAGGAAACATTTCAGTTGTCTAGAAAGTGTACAGTGGAAGAAGAGCATTTGGTTTCATTAGGAGCTTGCCAATATTACCAATTTTATTTCCAGCTCTTTTATCTTCCTTGAGTGTCCTCAATTTCAATTTAAGCCTAATTTTGCCAAATAATCACAGTATGGTTTGTCTGTAATTTCCAGAAATACAAACATGCTTTTGTGTATACAGAAAAGAAAAAAAAAAAAGAGTATCTTTTCTTAACCCAAGTAACAGAGTTTGTAGCTTTGTCCTATGAGAATGACCTGTGTTTGACCAAAAAAGGGCTTCACCCTTAGATTAAGTGCTTTACTTAAGCCTGGATGAAGTCTTCATCCCTAACCTGGTCATTGTACAAGAGGGATAGAATTAGCTTATGTACCCAAGATCCACCCCCAGAACTGGCAGTTGAGTCCATTCTACTATCTCAGTCATGTGGCTACTATGTAATGACAAAGAAGTCGAATGGCTGCTGGGAACACAATTCTTGGTGTGTGTAAACACACTAATCAATTTTTCTTCTCTACGTATGCTCATTTTGAATAGCTATCTTCACCTTTTCTTGCGGCAATAACAGAATATTGGACACTGAGTAGTTTATAATGAACAGAAAGTTATTTCTTACTGTCCTGAAAGTTGGGGAGTCTAGTATCAAGCCTCTGGCATCTGGTAAGGGCCTTGCTGTGTCTTCCCATGGCAGAAGGCAGAAGGACCAAGAGTGAGAGAATAATACAAGGAAACCCAGTTTATTCTTTTAAAAGGTACCTACTTCTGTGCTAATGGTATTAATTCAAGAGGGTAGCACTCATGGCCTAATCACCTTGTAAAATTACCAAATCTTTTAATTGTCACAATGACAATTAAGTTTCAACGTAACTTTGGGAGGCAACATTCAAACCATAGCATTCCAGCCCTCACCCCACAAAACACATGTCCTTCTCACATACAAAAAACACTCATTTTATCCCAATAGCGTAGAAAGTCTTAACTCCTTCCAGCACCAACTCAAAATTCCAAAATCTCATTTCAATCAAATATAGATGAGATTCAACATATTATTCATTCTAAGGCAAATCCTCACACCCAGATGTGAGCCTGTGAAATTTTAAAAAATTATAGAATCTACTTCTTAAATACAAGGATGGGACAGGCAGAGGAGAGAAATTTCCATTCCAAAAGGGAGTAATAAGAAAGAAAGTGTTGAGTATATCTGAAACCCAACAGAATGAATGACCTTAAATCTCAAGACCTCAGAATAATCTTCCTTGACTCTATTTCCTGCCATGTGAACATGCTGGGGCAGGGGTTGGGCCCCGGAGGCCTCAGGTGCCTTATCCCTATGGCTTTTCTGGACTCAACTCACATAGAGGCTCTTCCAGGCTCGTGTTGCACATTGGTAACTAGAGTCCTGGAATTTAGGGGCTGGCCCCACTCCCATGACTCCATTAGTCATTGTCCTAGCAGGGACTCTCTGAAGTGGGCTACCTGTAACAAATGTCTGCTTCAGTTGCTAAGCTGCCTATGACATATTGTGAAATAGAGGTGGCAGAAACCATGCACTCATAGCTCTTGTGTTCTGATGCCTGGAGAATTAACACCAAGTGGACAGCATCAAAAAATGCTGCATGCACCTCCTGAAGCAGTGGTTAAGCTGCACCTGAGCCCACTTGAGTCATGGCTGTAATGACCAAGGACTTCTATGAAGTGGGCCATCAAACCCCAAGGTCCCAAGGGCATGCTAGGCCTTTTTTTTTTTTGACATATTTTCTCCCCTCAGGCCTTTGTAGTTAGGGACCTGTGATGGGAGAAGTGGCAGCAGTAAACTCCAAAGTGCCTTCAGGGTTACCCTAAGAGCCACTGTCCATACTAATCTCCTTATCCCTTGGTTTCCTCTCCTGAAATTTCTCTTTAATTCTCTACCACTTGACCAGGCTGAAAATCCTACAAGTCCCTAAGTTCTGGCTCCCTTTTATCTTCTTTTTAAGTTGAGGTAAAATATCCATGTATACTTTACCATCTTTACTATTTTTTATAACGTTATACAGTTCAGTGGTAATACAGGTAGTCTCCAGTTACGGACAGGATACGTTTCTGAGAACATCTTTAGGTGTAACTGGGATTCCCAATGAAAAGTGCACATATGGTAACAATAATAATAATAATAAATATTATAATGGTTCATATGTAGTAATACTAATACAATGTATTAGTATTATATTATCATTATAATGATGATACCCCTGTACTGTGTAATAGTAAGTTACTGAAACCACCATGCTCTTTTAGTTCAAATAAACAAACATAAAATAAACTCATACAAAAAGTTGAGATAGGAGATAGGAGAAATTCAAGAAAAGTGTATTAAACAATAGCATTCACCTATTATTGCATCAGTGTCCTGCTTACTAGAAGGGGAATTTTTGAGGCAAGAAGGTGGGCTCACGTTAATCAGAAGATTCTGATGGAGATCGTGCTGGCGACGATGGAGTAGGGGCTGGAGAATCAGGATTTGATTCTAATCCTGGGGGAAGGGAGCTTGCCATGGGAGTCAGGTTCTTGAAAAAAGGTATTAGGGTTGTTTACACTGACTGCATCTTTTTTCCCCTTTGTAAATGGCCTTGTAACAGCGGATATTCTCACGAGCTGTACAGAGAACCTTTGCGAAGTCCTCCATGTTGGAATCTTGCTCCTTAAGCTTAAGAAACCATACCTAAATGAAATGAAAGTCTTCAGCTAATTCTTTTATCATAAATTCCCTTGATCCTGCATCTTCCGATTCTTTGTGTTCTTGTGTTTCTATCAGCTCCTTCTCTGAGACTAGCTGCGAGCCTGAGGACGCCATGCCAACAAACCACTTAATACCGTGTGGTTTGGTTACATGCATGAAAGAAACTAGTTCCGAGTTATTAATTTAATTAGTAATTTTAAATTATCCTCATGGGGAGACCGAGGAGCCCATTTGCACGTATGGAAGACCACAGACACCACAGGTTGTCTGTCTTTTTTGCCTTCATCTCTCCCTCCCTTCTTCCCTTCCCAGGCTTGATAATCACCACTCCAATCTCTATCTTCATGAGATCCACTTTTTTAGCTCCCACATGTGAATCAGAGCATGTGTCTTTCTGTGCTTGGCTTATTTCCCATAACATATTATCTTCCAGTTCCATCCATGTTGCTGCAAATCACAGGATTTCATTCTTTTTTTATAGCTGAATAATGTTCCATTATGTACATATACCATATTTTCTTTATACATTTTCTGATGGGTACTTAGGTCGAGTCCATATTTTTCTATTGTGAGTAGAGCTGAATAAACATGGAAGTGCAGATTTTGCTCTGATAATTGATCTCCTTCATTTTGGCCCTATACCCAGTAAAGAAGTCACTGAATGATGTGGCGGTTCTGTTTGTAGTTTTTTGAGGAGCCTCCGTGCTGTTCTCTGCAGTGTGTACTAATTTACATTCCCACCAACAGTATATGAGGATTCCCCTTCCTCCACATCCTCAAAAGCATTTTTTTATATAGGCCATTTTAACTGGCATATCTTTCCTTTTGAATTATACATTTCATCTTTAAATTGTTTCTCTTCTCTGATATCTGACTATGTGCAGCTTAAGGAAACCATGCCACACCCTGAATGTTTTGCTGTTTAGATATTTCTTCCTACAGATGCCCTATTACCTTTAAATTCTGCTTTCCACAAAGCCCTTGGTCAGGGACACAATTCAGCCAAGCTCTTTGTCTTTTAACACAATGACCTTTAGTTCAGTTTTCAGTTTTCAATACCCTGTTTCTCATTTTTGCCTTAAACATCATCAGATTTGCCTTCATCATCCATAACTTCCAACTTTCTCATCACAACCACCTAGGGAATCTGTGGAGTTTCAGGCTTTTCCTAAAGTTCTTTCTTTGTCCAGGGCCCTACCAGAATCACTTTAACACCCTGCTCATGACAACCCAGGCTTTTTTCTAGCCTGCATCCTCACATTATTGCAGCCTCTACCCCTTATCCAGTTCCAAAGCTGCTCCCACATTTTTAGGTATTTGTTGCAGAAACACTGGTACCAATTTTCTTCTTAGTCTATTTAAGCTGCTATAACTTAATGCCTGGGACTGGGTAATTTCAAATGAGTGGGAAGTTATTTTTTACTCTTCTGGAGAGTAGGAAGCCCACGACGAAGGGCTTCTTGCTGCACCATGGCATTGTGTAAAGGTCACAGTGTGAGAGATAAAAGGGGCCCAACTCATCCTTTAATAAAAAACACAATCCCATGAAGGAGTCTTATTCTACTTATAAGGAAAGAGCCTTATGGCCTAAATTACCACTTAAAATTTCCATCTCCTAATACTGTTACAATGGCAATAAATTTCAACATGAGTTTGGGAGAGGATAGTCAAACCACAGCAGCAGTGTCGGAGAAATGACATTCTTCTGCCAGCATTTCAAAGTAGTCTGCTCAACAATGACAACTAACATGCAATCTTCTGTCACTGAGGCTTTCTTGCCGTAATATTAGATTATCACTTTCTCCGCAGTCCCGTAAACAATAGCAAGTTTCCAGAATCTCCACTTCACAGACAAGTATTCTCAAAATGGCAGCCTTGGCAATTGACCCAAGGATTCTCCCCAAATCAGAAGATTCAGAATTTTCCCAGGGTGGTGTCTGGGATAGACAGGAAGTTGCTAGTAACCAAATGACTCACTTGCTGAATAATAAAACAAGAACCATTTGGGGAAAGATTGCCCCTCTTGAGCGCAACTGCAGAGTATGTTTCTAGTTAAGTCAACACCCAAGACTCCTTTGAGAAGAAGCCAACACTGGCCATGAGGATAGTAGCATCACCGAGGGCTGAATGATAATGGCAGGAAATTCAGGGATCCCTTCTTATTTTATGTCATGAAACTCCCAGGGATATATTCTCTGGGAAGTCCCAGATGGAGATTAGGGAATTTTCCATTTGCCTGGAACCCAGATTGTCAATGGAAGCTTCAAGGAAAACCCAGCAATTCTCTACATCTATGCTTTTGGAACACCTCTCCCAGAAAGGAGACCGCCAATTATTTCCTTTCTTCCTAATAATTTTCACACGAATTTTTATTTCCTTTTATAAAGATGAATATTTATTTGCTGCTTAAAAGTTAAAACTCGGGAGATTATGCTAAAATTAATGGTTGAATATGGAAAATTTAACTTTTTAAATTCAGATTTGCTATTCTATGATAAAGTGACTATTTTTCACTTTAAACATATTCTCCACAAATTCTTGAGGTCCCTTACCCATCTCATTATTCCACTTTCCATTCATTCATCTGTTTTCATTTAGTGAGTATACATTTATTAATTAATAAACAATTATTAACAATTATTAATAAACAATTTATTGTTTATTATTTATTAAAGGTGTTTTACGTGCCACATGCTGAGTTATCCACAAAGGATTACAAAGCGGACTTTCATGAACCAACTGATTTGGTTCCTGACCTCATAGAACCACATCTAAAGCCCTGCTCCTTCTCCCAGCTATTGTATTAGGAAGCTCTTCCTTCAGTTAGCATGAGAGGGGTTTCTGGAGAGTGGGGTCTAATTGTGAGTTAGGAATAGGCATTATTGCCACAGCAACCCTAGTTTACTATTGGATCAGGTCCTTTTCTCAGGGAATAACGGCCTTTGGCTGATTGCAAGCATCTCAGAGCAGGGTCCATCTCTCCTTAATACCTGTACTCAGTAGAGGAGCTCACTCCTAGCACATGCATAGTAAAGATGAGCACAGCTAAGGAAATGGCAACAGAGTTAACAAAGTGACTTGCTCTGTTAACACAGCCCCATTCTCATTTAATTTATATCCTTGACTGGGGCTGTTCCTTGTGGCTTAGATCTGTGTCTCCTACACTCTGGGTTGTCCTGATATATGCCCAGTTTGGGCCCAGACATCAACCTTGTTGGCTTTGATTCTATCACAGACTCCATTTAACAATGTAGGTTTTAGGTAAGTCAAGTTATTTTAGCTATATTCTAGCCACTTCAAATGTCTACCTTGAGCCCCACAGCTGGATTTTGCCTCTTTTTCAGTTCTTCTTTGCCCTAAATTAGATTGGTTTTCCCCATGCTTAATTATCATAAGTCTACTAGGCTGATACAGACAGATTCAGGATGAATATATATTTAAAGATTCAGCTAGTCTTGAAAGGAAGAGCAAGCTAGGAGAAAAGGGAGGGCAAAAGAGTTGTGTTTTCCCCCCTTCTCCACAGAGCAAGGACCTTTACAATGCACCACAGTGTGTGAACAGAGCTGCGTGCTGTGATACCATTTAGCGATAATGGATGACTTGTGCTGCTCAGACTTAACAGGCCATTGAGCAACATCAGGCCGCAGAGGGAGTGCTCTGAGGCTGCCATGCATTAAAAAAGGATAAAAAATAAAATCGTCTATGGCTATTGTCGACGTATTTACCCCTTGTTTAGGGATTCCCATGGCAACGAAAGCAGTTCCCACTAGTGGAGAGAGAGATCTGCACTGTAAAAGGATGTGCTCTGTTTATCCAGGAAATGAACCCTTTGTGCGTGCAACTCTTCCCTCTAGTGACAACGCGGTGAATAGCAGGGCTTTTCATAGTTTGCTTTGGCACCGAGCTCTCACCACCATATGTTATGGCTCTTAACTCTAAAAGAATAATATTGTTATATTAAATTAGCATGACTTATTTTTTGAGGGGACTTCTAAAACTTCATTGTTTGGGGTTGCTTAATTCTTGCTTTCCAAGGTTTTGCTTTGTTTTCATATTTTGAACTAAACCTAGAAAATATGCAAGTTGCTGGCTTGACCCAAACTCTTCTCCAAGGGACTCGCCTATGTGTCCCATGTTTGAAAAACTACATAAAAAAGAAAAACAACTAACATGGAAGAAGTTGTTAGGATCTCTTAGGCCACTGTTCTTTCTTTTGTGATTGAGTGGCTGGCATATAATTATAATCTTAAGGAATGCTACTGTCTCCTACAACCTCCCTTTTGCCAGCTGTCACCCATGACAATGTCCAGGCTAAGAACTAATGTGAAGACCACCCACGAGCTTAAGATTCTGCAGGGGCAGGAAACTCTATCCAATATGTGAACATGAAAGGGGGCAGAGTAGGGTTAAAACAACCTCTATCATCTCTTCCAAACTCCTCAATATCCTTACAGATTCTATGGAAAGACCCTAACTTTTTAAAAAGTCACAACTAGAGTCCCATCCACTCCTTCTGAACCTCTTCTAAGATTTTATAGTCCTTTGTTTCCATTTTTGCTCTTCCATCGCTCTTCTAAACTGCCTTATGCTATTAATATTTTTCACTATGTGAATTTGTCAATTATTTTCATCCCTAATACAAGTTCCTTGGGAATAGAGATGTTCTTATGAATGTCTGAATTTTTTATTTAGCTTTGACAGTTCAGTTGATGGGATTTTTTTCACACACAGCTTGGTGAGATAATCTTTGTACAGAAAGGCATTAGTCCATGGGAAATCCATGTTTCTGATGTGATCCAGATTTCTGGAGCGTTGGTCCAGTGTGATATACCACACAGAGACATGGACACAAGGAAGGAAATTTTGTCTGAATTGAACTGGCAGTGTCTCGGTTTGTTATGAAATAATTCACTAGCTCTAATGAATCTTTGGATCACTAGATGCCTACTATGCCCCTATGTAGTATGTATAATATTCGCTTTCTTGGTAGGAAAACTGGGCTTCAGAAATGTTAATTAACAAGTTGAATGTCACAATGTTGTCAAATAATGCCGACAGGTTTCCTACTGCATTTATAAACTTCAAAAAAGAAGTTCTCACATTTTCACCCAAGAGAAGCTACTTTTGATACTTTTGTTATTTTACATCCTGAAGCAGGAGGTTCTCGAGAGCAAGTTACTAGTGCCTGAGAAGGGATAAGGATTAGCCTTACTTCCCTCTCCACTGGATATCAACCCTGATAGTGTAGAGAAGAGGCAGAAGTAGAGATCTTGGTAGAGTAGAGAGCAACTGATGATCCTAGGTCAATGTATTGTGCAACCTCGCTCAAGAGCAGAGGTCTCGTTATATTTTTCCCAAAGCACTAGTATCATAAGCTTTTTCTCTAAAAGAAAATGTTAGGAAAAAATATTTGAGTATTCTAAATGTGAAAATTAAAAATATGTTTTGAGAAGTTCTCGAATTTGACTATTAAGAAAAAAATTTAAATGATCTAACCTTGCTAACTTAAATTTTCCAAACACACAAAAAAAATCATAGCTCTTATGTGCTTGTTAAAAGTCTACCAGGTTATACCTAGGAAAATAAATTTTCTAACACCAATATTGAGTCAAATACATGGAAGTTCAAGGCAAGAAAGGAAACCTAAGCATGTAGACTTAGAAGTTGTGGACTCTAAAATAAGGAAATGATACAAATGAAATTAGATACGATCACAGTAAAAGTGGATATGTTTAAACCATTTGTGTAAAGATTCACGTGGTCAGAGAATATTGTTTTAGTTTATAAAGTTTAGTGAGGAAAAAGTAAAATTTAAAGTATTATTTGGTCCTGTTGACTACATTTTCTTATTTCATTTTAAGGGAAAGAAGAATTTTTGCACTAATTATTCACAAAGTCAACAAGTACATTTCAAAAAATTCAGCTTTGGTAATTCCCTTAGTGCTTTGATTCAGAAAAGTTTCCCTGATGAGGCCCTTCTCATCTCTCCATCTTTCTCCTTCCTCTCCTTGTTCCTTATTTTCTCCCCCACCCCCATGTCCAAATCACATTTGCAATTTTGGTCTATTTTATGTCTAGAATAATGGGCTTAAGTTTTTGTCAATGCTCATGTTTTTAAAATTTCTCCACTCCCTTTTATTCTCTATAGTGTTTTAATTACCTTCTTTTCCAGAAAATGTCCCATTTCATTGGGGATAAAAACTTGAGAAAATTTTTGTGCTATCAAAAAAAGTTAAATTCCATCTCCCAGAATTGTTAAGTAGATGTTGAGCAAGTGACTTAGTACGTTTTAGTTTTAGGGATTTTTTTTAACTGTTAAGTGGACTTAGTAATCCCTGCCTTAAGTGACCTTTTAGAAAAATATTATACACTTTTCAATTCTAACAATATGTGTATGTAAAACATAAAGGTCTGAGTATCATGCCTAGCATATAGGAAATGCCTGGGAAGTGTGCATTCTCTCCCCAGAAGGTAAGACGATTACATGGCATACTGGATTCCTTTGGTATTTGTTTGGGACCACTCACCAAAGGAAGTTCAAGGAAATGGAAGATCTTTCTGATGAGGATGCAGGGGACTTTATGGAACCCAGTGAGGAGTACAGCCAGGACTAAATGTAAACGAAAAGTTAGTCATCAGGAAGTGGCTCTTTCTGTCTCCAGCTCTCACAGTTTCAGCCTAGATTACAGTAGAGTATTTTACATAAAGTACTCCTTCCTATGGTTCAGTTCTCTTCTTTCACTGATGTCTGTTGAGATTCAAGATGGAAACCTGCATCTTTATATCTGTACCAAATTTCACCAATCCCTCCAAGTCCACCATGATCAGCCATTAAATTAGAGAAATAATTTTGGTGACTTTTATGGGGGATTTTAGACAAGTGGCAGGGAAATCTGTAGACTCTAGGTGAGTACCCCTTTAGGCAGAGGCAAATGGTTAACTCCAAAGAAGAGTTATATATTTCATAGTGTCTTTTATTCTTTGAGAGAATTTTAAATTTTCTCCATTTCTTTCAAATATTCTGGGGACTTTTTTTCTTTGTTTGTACCAGGTTTTGCAGTGTTTCAAAACTCTAAATAAGAGGGTCTTTGTGACAAAAATATACATCACAAATTCTGGGGACCTGTTATCTCTTACCCATCACTAGTGAAGAAAGTTATACTGAAGAATATAAACACAGTAATCATCAGAAGACAAGCATAAGATGAATTGATTACTATCAATCACTGAATCTCTTTCCCCCTTAACCTCTTCAACCCATGATCACCCCATCCACGCCCCTACCATCCTTTCCTGTCATGGTCCAGAAAGCATATTTAACAAGGACATAGAAGCAGTGATCCAGTTAACGTCACCAAAGTCCCCCTATTCTTACACATTTTAATCCTTGCTCAGCCATTCAATTTTGAGGTGACCTTTGACATTTTTTGAAAAGGGGATTATGGCACTGATGTTTTGAAGAACTGCTAATTACTCTTCTAAAAGAACTTCGAAACTATAAGGAAAGATAAGTACTTGGCTGTAATAGGCTTGATCCTCATTTTTCTTCCACAGATTTCCATTTAATCCAACAACCTGGATTAAGTCTATAATTAGAGAAATGTAAATGTCAGGTTTTGTTTCACCTGCTCATCCACTAACTCAACGTATACTGAACGTCTATTACATGGGAAGGCACTAGTTTAACCTTTAGTGATATAAAAAAGATGGATTTACAGCAGCCCAGCTATCAAATTACTCGGTGTCTAAAAAGGCTTCAGGCTGGTAAACAAATGATTGGAATATAGTACGATAGGCAAGTCAGGTGAGACTGTCATAGCGTAGAAAGCATAGAAAAAGGATCTGGATGAAGGAGGGACAGCAGAGGAGCTATCAGGATGGACTGAATGTACTTGGGAGAGTGGCAGTTTGTGACTGTTTAGAGAGACAGGCAGGGGATAGATGGCAAATGGCCTGGCAAGGCATCCTTTGGAGTATGAACTGAGATCCGAGGCCAGTTAGAGAAAGAAGTGAGTGTAGAAGAAAACACCAGTAGCCCCAAAGCAGTCTACTTGATGAGAGAGGGGCATGAGACACATCCATTCCTAAGACTGGAAGATATTTAGGGAATGGGCAAGAGTTGAAGAAGTTCTAATCTCCAGTCCAGCTCATCTGTGCAAAGCCCCGCCCCTGGGAATCTCAGTTCTTTCTCCCATGTATCATTGCTTTCAAAATTGATCCTATGCAGCACTGATAAACAACAACTTCTCAGCCAGTTTCCAGAGTCTGCCCCTTCAATTGAAACAACTATGGATTTAGGGTTGGTTGTACTACCCTGGAATAGTGAGATTGACGATTACTCAACTAAATGAGATTAACATGCTCCAAAGCCAAAGATACTTTTTTCTTTCTCCACCCTTTTGCCACTTGAAAATAAGTGAAGTTGAAGTCTAACAGTAAAGAATTTTAGAACTTCTATGTTCAGAGACCTACTATCATTAACAGTGAAGAGGATTAGGCACATGTTGGTTTTATAACAGAGGTAGTCATAGCCTTCTTTGAAGATTGCAAGGAGAAAAGACAGTCCTCAAAGGCATCATGATGTTATCAGTAAAGCTCTCTCTGTCACACTCAGATGCAATCATGACAAAAGATAATGTTTCAGGATAGTACAATATGTTCATCATAGTAGTCAAATTCTCTTGCTGTAGAAATAGCTCCGATATAAATGAGATTCTTCTCTATTTCCTATATTTCAAAAAGGGTAAAAACTCCACATTCTTAGGATAATTTCAACTGATTCTGCTTTTTAAAAAAATAATTCCAACTCTAAGTTAATTTTCATCCCTTTTCCAAAAGTAGGATTTGGTATTCTGACACTAGTCTAAGATGTCATACATAGAAAAATGGCGAATTAGGCATAGGGGTAGGGAGGGAATGAAGAATTAAGTTGTATAAAGATAACGTATTCATAAATAAAACAGCAAATTAGATGTTCAAGTTAATGCAATTTAGACTAAATCTTCTGCATCAGTTTTTTTAATGACTGCGATGAAAAATTACCACATACTTAAACACTATGAATTTTTAAACTTACAGTTCTCTAGGTTTTTTTAAATTAAATCATAATTGTGTACATTGGTGCAATCATGGGGCACAATGTGCTGACTTCATATACAATCTGAAATATTTTGGTTGTACAATTAATAGCCTTCATGGCATTTTCTTAATCACTATATGAAGACATTGATATAAGACATTTAATAAGTTTCACCACTGAGCATATGTTCTTAAGCTTCATCCAGGTTGTAGCACGGATCAGCATCATGTTCCTCTTATGGCCAAATGATATTCCATTGTATGGACAGATGACATTCTACTTATCCATTCATCTGCTGAAGGACTTTTGGGCTGTTTCCACTCTTCAACTATTATGAATAATGCTACGAACATTTGTGGGCCAAGCACAGCAGCTTACTCCTAGTATGTTGGGAAGCTGAGGGGGGTGGATTACCTGAGCTCAGGAGTTCGAGATCAGGCTGAGCAAGAGTGAGACCCTGTCTCTACTAAAAATAGAAAAAGTAGATGAGCACTGTAGTGAGAACCTATAGTCTCAGCTACTGGGGAGGCTGGGGCAAGAGGACTGCCTGAGCCCAAGATTTGAAGATGCTGTGAGCTATGATGCCATGACATTCTACCCAGAGTGACAGAGTGAGACTGACTTGAAAGAAAAATTGTATACTAGCTTCTATATGAACATTAGTTATCAATTCTGTTGTTACTCTTGAATAACGGGTTGGTTCCCTCAGAATTTCAAAGGCTCCTTCTGAGATTTAAGCTCCCAGTGTTGCTGTTGAGAAGTTCAAAGCCAATCACAGTCCCAATTCTTTATGTGAGACTGTCTTTCCATTCTGGAAATCTTCAATGCCTTCTCTTTGCCCCAGGGTTCTTCAACCAAAAACCCTTGCCAAATCTGGGGAATTTTCTTGACTTGCTTATCTCTCCATTTTTTCCCTCTGTTCTTTCTACAACCATGATCATTTAGAAATTTGATTTACTGAGCCAAGTTTTCTAGTATTTCTCTCTTTTTTTTTTTTTTTTTTTTTGAGACAGAGCCTCAAGCTGTCACCCTGGATAGAGTGCTGTGGCATCACAGCTCACAGCAACCTCCAATTCCTGGGCTCAAGCGAGTCTCTTGCCTCTGCCTCCCAAGTAGCTGGGACTACA
>CAUYON010163662.1:0-23794 GCA_963573935.1 Arctocebus calabarensis | reverse complement strand
CAAAAATCACATTACAACAAAGATATCTGTACCAGATTGTTTATTGCAGCCCAATTCATGGGGAGAACAGCTTTTATCAAAAAATCCCAAAACAACAGATGCTGGTGTGGATGTGGAGAGAAAGGGACACTTTTACACTTTTGGGGGGACTGCAAACTAGCACAACCGCTATGGAAAGTTCTATGGAGATACCTCGAAGAACTAAAAGTAGATCTACTATTTGATCTACCAATCTCACTAATAAGTGTTTACCCAAAGGCAAAAGTCATTTCCTTATAAGGACACATGCACTTGAATGTCGATTATAGCACAATTCACAATAGCAAAGATGTAGAATCAACCCAGTGTCTATCAATACATGACTGGATTAACAAACGTGGTATATGTACACCGTAGAATATTGCTCAGCCATAAAAATAGTGAACTAATACCTTTGCAACTACTCGGATGAAACTGAAGACTATTCTTCTAGGTGAAGTTTCACAAGAATAGAAAAAGAAACCACATGTACTCATTATTAAACTTGAATTAATTGGTCAACATCCATGTGCACATTTGTCAGTAAAACTGAACAGAAAGCAAGCAGGTAGAAACGGGTAGGGGAGAAGGGGGAAATTCATACCTAACAGGTACAATTCACACTATCCAGGCGAGGAGCACACTTATAACTTTGATTCAAACTGTACAAAAGCAATTCAGGTAACCACAACACTTATACTCCATAATTTTCTAAAACACAAAATATGAAATAAGAAGAATTAAGAGTTTAAAAATTATCTTAAATTTGTACAGACTTGATGTAATAGGCAAAATTCTAAATCTCCAAGGTCCCGTGCCCTAATTCCTGTAACTTGTCTGTATGAGATAGCCCTCCCATAATTATGTTGTGCTATCATATAACACAGGAATATTATCTGAGTAGATGTAATGTTATCCTATAAGGGGTGGGGAACCTATGGCCTTCCTGGTCCTTAAGTGCAGCCATTTGACTGAATACAAATTTTACATATCAGATCCTGTCATTAATAGGAGTGCAGCAGAGAAGAATGCGGCTTTTTGTTGTTGTTGTTTGCTTTCTTTGGTGCTTAAAAAACAATGATCTCGAAATCAGAAGGCCATAGGTTCTGCACCCCTGGAAGACTTTTCTACAGATGGTAGCAGGAGATACTGTCATAGATTGGAAGCATGAGGGGACTTTGATGTGCCAATGCTGAGATTAAAAGTGTAGTTTAGTGTGTGTGATGGTTTGGAATTCTGGCCATTAGCATAAGAGTAAAAGCACTGTGGGGGAACTTCCAGGTCACTCTTCCAAAGACAACGTGATTGCTCTGAAATACATCATTTATACACATTCTTCTTGGCAAAACAGAGTGAAGACTTATGTATGGAAAACATACATTGAAAACAGAGTGGTAAAATAGAGTGAAGACTTATGTATGGGAAACATACATTGACATGGCAGAGACTTTTTATCAACTAAAAACCATTTATTTATAGGAGAGAAATATAAACTCTGTTGTATTTATGCTACTATATTTTAGAATCTCTTCACCAGAGCAGCTTGGTTTGTACATCATTACTACATAATTAGAAATTGCTTACTTAGTCTTCCATGCTTTTAACTTAACTTCTATTTTAAATTTTCTATTTCTTCCCTATCTCTGTGTAGCATTCTATTGTCATATTATCAGATCTATCATCCAGTATGCTAATTCCTTCTTCAGCTATGTCTAATTGAGTGCTTAATATGTTCGTTGAACTTATAATTCAAATCACCATGTCTACAATTATAATTAGTTCTATTGCAAATATATCCATATTGATTTTTTTTATTAAATCATAGCTGTGCACATTAATGCAATCATGGGGTACAATGTGCTGGTGTTATATACAATTTGAAATATTTTTGGCAAACTGGTTAACATAGCCTTCATGGCATTTTCTTACTTATTGTGTTAAGACATTTACATTCTGCATTTAGTAAGTTTCACCTATAGCCTTCTAAGATGCACCAATCTATATTGATTTTAATATCATATCAATTCATATTTTAATAGTCTCTTTTATTTATTTAATAATATCAAATATATTAACAATCTCTAACCTCACAATTAGCAGTATTTGATGTCCTAACTCCATAATTTGTCATTTCTGCCATCTGTTTCTCATGGTGGTTAGATTTATGGTTTATTTTAGTAACTTTTTATTGTGAATACCTTTACTTTGGTACCCTATTTGTGAGCAGTTATTGAGATGAAAATATTTTATTCCAGAGAACATAATCATGTCTTTTGACTAATGCCTGGAGTAGTATCAATTTAGAGCCACTTAAATTACATTTGGGGGGAAAGGGATTCAAAAGCATAGAGAGTGTGACTTCTAAGCTTTAGAACTCCAAAAGAAAAGTGTTGTGGTTTGGAATTCTCATTATATATTTTTTAAAAATTATGATTAAGACATAGTTCCCAGAGGGATAAAGTTCACATATCTCCCTAAGGTGATATTTATGTTTTCTTTATGCCCACTGAGAATATGAGTCCTCAATTCACCTAGATTCATATAATTGTTCAACTTTTCACATCTTAAGGCACCAAGAATTTCCCAGTTCAATATTGGTTCTTGCTTTCTTCTCTTAAATTGGAGCTTTCTTATATTTCAGAAATGTTTCAATAAAACATTCCTTTTTCTACTAGCTCAAGAATGCAATGAAAAATTTATATTCAGATATAACTTACTAAAAGATGCTTTCTTGTACAACTAAATTTTCATACTTCCAGATTGGCTTTAATTTTCTCTATAGAATGAATAATTATGTTAAATATCTTTATTAATTTTTTTGTTATTTTTTTGTCTCCCCTCTGTACCATGTCATTTCCTAGGACAAGAGCCTTATTTTGTCCTATTCTTATCTCTAGCTCCAGTGCCTATAACAATGCCTTGCACATAAAGAATGCTCAATAAAAGTGGTTTAAATAAGTTATAAGATAAAGACATACATGCATATATGTATGTATTTATATATATTAACATATATAAAAATATAAAAATACCTGTACAGTTTGAATTTGAATTTTCTTATTTATAAATCATCTAATTGGTCATAGAACATTGCAATTTTATAATATGATAAATATAATTATAAAGTGAGAGATGCATCACCAAAGATAAGAAATTTTTTATACTGCGTGTTTGTTGAAAAGGTAAATGGAAGTCCTTGGGATAAAATTTGTTATTAACATGACAGAAGCAGCAGCAAAATATGTACATTTAAAGTCCTGAGTTATTGTTTTATATATATATATAATATATTTATATATAAATAAAAATATATTTACTATATATATATAGTATCACTGAATGTTAACCTTAATTTCAGGTTGTCATTTATGTTTGCATCCTTAATTCATCATTTCTCTAGTAGGTTTTAAAGGTGCTATATTAAGACTGTCATATAGAGATTTAAGAAACCTGTAGCATGGAGATCCTGTAGCATGAGTGGCATGAGCATTGATCAGTCCTCATAGCCTCTGCCAGCAAGCCTTTATCTCAAGTAAAGGGTGTAGATTAGATAATTGGATGGTTGAGCAAGTATTCATGTATGTGTATTTGATAGATGCAAATATATGTGTTTAAGAATTCTCTCTATAGCTAGAACCATGGAAATCCTCAGTGTTATTTGGCTAATGTGTAATCTTCCCATCATCATCTTCTCATAAGATGGGACCTTAGCTGTTGATGAAAACCCTGTCATAAGTAGATCAAGCCACATCCAAGATGCCATATGTAGCCTCATTCAAACATCTCTACACTCCTCAGTCTAACTACTATAAATAAGACATCCTATCACTATATGACCAAACTCACTAAGTAATATCTTTCTTGAATTCTTCTTTGGTAATCACAACTTCCAACCAGATTGATTTTTATCTACCATATTGTCCTTTCTGAGTTTCCTTTCTATTGACCCATCATGACAATCTCTAGATATTACCAATGTCTCCTTCCTTATCTGTAGCCATCTAGATAAGGTGGCTTATAGGAAGCAAAAAGCAGCTCAGTGCCTCAGCCAATTGCAGGTATGTCAGAGTGGTCAAAAAGAGTCTAACACTAGATTTGCAGCTTAGATACCTACTTCTGACCCATACCCTCCATAAACATGACCTTGTACCACTACTTATTCTTTACATCTGTTCAAATCTAACCTTAAGATACAAATATCAACTTCCTATAGATTGTGTAAATATATATATTTCTATACATATATATAAAAAATATATATATTATATATATTTCATGTATAAATATACATATACGTGAGTGTGTGTGGGATATATATATGTATATCACATATATAATTATATATGAGTGAGTATATGTGGAATTATATGTAAGTGTGTGTGGATATATATAGAATTATATATATATAAATATATATATAAAATTATGTCAAGTGTGTGGATATATATAGAATTATATATATACAAATATATATATAATTATATATACACACACATATGTATATAAATAATTATATTCTGTGGATTGTAGCACAAATTCTATCATAAACACTCAACAAATTAAAATAAAACCTGACCTGTCATTTACTTTACAGATCTTTCCACTGGAAATATTTTATTTGAATGAATCATGTTCTTCCCATTGCTCTCTTTCCCCCTTTATTTCATATACAGAAATGAAAAGGCTCTATGAAACCAGGTCTTGCCCTTTTGTTGAAGAAGGGGTGATAGTTTATTCAATATCCCATTTTGTGTTGAAAGCAGAGTTAAGATTAGAGCCCAGGTCTATGCCCTGGGCTGAAGAACTTGGGAGGCTAAGTGTTTAGTGCTGGAGTGCACTTGTCCATTTGTCCATGAATAGCATTAGAAGGTGAGAGCAGATACCCAGTCCTATTTTGGGGGGAATGTGATATAAGAGAATAGTAGAAAATAGCCAAGAGTCAAAAAGATAGGCAAGCATCCTTGGTTACTTAATATTTACCACATAATGCTCTAAAATTCCTCACGTCCTTCTGTCAAGCAGCCTGAGTAAGAAGTTTCTCCAAATATTCTTGCCAACACAATCAGGTACTCTCAGGAGCTAGAGCCAGTACACCTCTGAGCATAAAGTGATGAAAATTCTAGGATTTAGCTCAGGGCTAAGCTGAATGAGGAAACTCTTTATTTGGACCATGAAAATAATACATGAAGAAAGGAATAGAACTTAAGCAAAATGGCTGAAAATTAATAGGATGGTTAAGTCTATGGAAAGCTGGCAGTGCCAAACTGGCTGTGGTGGATGGAAATGGACCAATTGACCAAGGTGGAGTGAGTCTCATGCAGCAAACTTCCCTGAAATTCCTAGCCTCTCTGTCTCTGTCTGTATCTGGGATCAAGCTGAGTTGATCTTCATCAAAACCAAGGTGTAAAACCGTCCAGCTTTATTACTATAGACCCTTTGTGGTCTTCTGAGTAAGTTGAGTCACATGGTTCTGTCAGAGAATTGAGGTTACCATCACCCTCAAGGGCCAAGGTGTCCTCATCTCATTTAGTTTCACTTTCCCCAATGTGGGTCACACAGCTCTTCTCCAGTCCAGACTTCCCACCCATTCCACTCTAACTACAGAAACTGCCTTCACTCTTACCAACACTCCTGGGAATTGATTCCTGAGTGTTGGAAAGAGAGCAATGGGAGGGGGAAAGAGAGCAATGGGAGGAGCACGATTCATCCAAATAAAATACTGGTTTGTGTTTCAAACCAGAGCCAAACTTCTGCTGGACTGACTTGGTGCTAGGAAAACTCAGTTCTCTCAACCATAGGACAAGATTTGTTCTCAGGCCTGAGTGTTGCCCGATCTTAGGTTAGTCCTCTAGTAAGCACCACATTCTCCCCACCTGGGCTCTGAACCTGACAGTGGACCCCATTTCTATGACGCAGTGTTCACCATCTACTTCAACCTGCTGCCATCTGCAGGAGACCAGCCTAGCTCTTAGCTACCTTTCTTTTACCCTTCAGTTCTTTTTCTCTTCCTAACATCTTCTTTTTGGTTCTTCTCCTGATTTCTGTTTTACCTCTCCAACCCTGCTTGCCTGATTGTTGATTGCTCACAACCCTCTGCAGTCCAACTGAACTCTTGAAGTCAAATACTTCCTGCCATCACAAAGGTTGAATTACAGATCCTACCACGTCGTGGTAAAGGCAAAGTAGGAGAGAGCTATCAGGCACAAAAGTGAATCAAATTGTGGTGGAGGGTCCTGGATTAAGAGTCTTATTGGAAGAATGTGGCAATAAAGGACTAAGTCAATACCCAAGACAAATTACACTAAAAGACAATAGAGATGGAAGATCAAATATGGCCCATTTTTAGCTTCCAAATCCTTTGCCATTCCATTTCTTATTTGTTCCTAGTATGTTCTGAGTATGCTCATTCTGAAAGATTATTACACAGTTTCCTCCAGTATCATTGCTCACCTTGGCCTGGTTCATAGGTCTATACCAGGGGTGTCCAACCTTTTCTCTTTTCTGCTTCCTATGTGCAATGGGAAAAAAAAAGGTTGCCTTGGCCTACATAGTAAATATACAATCGCAAATGAAAGCTGATGAGCAGCAAAAAGGTTCATGCATACTGACACCACAGATAAGCAAAAAAAGTCCTCACATGATCAGCATGCAGACCACGGGTTGGACACTTCTGGTCTATACCATGAGAATTTGCTCACAAGAAACATGTGAGCAAAACCTTTTACCCTCAGCATAGCTTTTCTTCCCCTTCATTCAGTACCTTGGATCTCCACACAGGGACCAAACCTACATAATTCACCTTTATTTCATATTTTTTGAATGCTCAGGTCACTTCATGGGTGATAAAAACATTTCCTCTTCTGCTTCTTACTTTGTAAAGCAGGGCAAAAAAGTTATCTTTCATCCTCCATCTGATGTCTGCCTCTGCAAGAATCTGTGATAATCTACTCTATAGCAATATAAAAATTTGACTTAGGAGGGAGTCATAAATTGCTCTTTAAGAATTAGATTGGGGAACGTGGAAAGCATGTTATTAGGCCATGTGCACAGAGAGGTTGCTCCAACGTAAAAAAGCAGGTGAATGTTCAAATGAAAATGTCTAGGGAAGGGGCCTGGAGCCTCTATACCTTTTTTTCTACCTTAGGACCACCATGAGCAACAACCTAAGAGTTGTACAATCACATAATCATGTAAGTTTCATAGAGGGAGGCATGGCATATGCAGAAAGTGACTAATAAAAAAAAGGACATCAAGTTTGTTATTAACTTCATAGTTATTATCAGACACAGACACTTTCTTTGGGAACTATCAAGGTATAACTCAAGGCTTGAAATTTTCATGAGCCCACTATTAAAGGGTCACAGTGGTTCTCAACCTTCCTAATGCTGCGACCCTTAAATACAGTTCCTCGTGTTGTGGTGACCCGTAACCATAACATTATTTTTGTTGCTACTTCATAACTGTAATTTTGCTGCTGTTATAAATTATAATGTAAATATCTGATATGCCAGATGTGTTTTCTGAGGTCACGATCCACAGGTTGAGAACTGCTGGTAGAGAATCCTCTAGATCAGAGGGTCCTTTTCACTTTTACCATTTCTTGTATACATTCCTAATGCCCTTGTAATATAACCATCCACTTATGTTCCAGGGTTCCTTATTAGATTGTGAATTATTCGAAGGCAAGACTTATATCTCAATAACTTATGCAAAATGGGTAGGTAACATAGTGTCTGATGTTCGGTAAATGCTAACTTAAGGATCACTAAATTTTTGAATGGAAGAATAAAGAATGTAGTGTTTCTTGGACTCATTCTCCATGAATGGAAGCTTACATTTCATCCAGACTTTTTTATTTATACAGGGAGGTTTCTGTTTCCCAAAGAGACTGACAGCATAAAATCTTTTCCCAGGCCAATATTGTCAAGAGTTTTCCCCACATTTTATTCTAGAAATCTTTTTTGTTTTATGTCTTAAATTTAAATTTTTATCTAGCAAGAATCAGTTTCCGTACTTCCATATTAATCTGAAATTTAAAAAAGCAAAGAAAGTGACAGCAGTAAAGGGAATCATAATTACTAAGACTGCTGAAGACCTTCATTCCCCCAGTGAATACTTTTCAAGCCTATTGCTTTTCCCTAATAGGCTGGTGAGATTAAGACTTTGCCTGGTTCCAATAAGAAAATAATCTTGATAACCAAAAGGAAGATGAGTCCACTAATCACTTTGTCATCACTGTTAGTTGGTAATTTTGAATGAAATAACATTTTAATTTCTTAAACGTATTCCCTTTTAAGCAATTACAGGGCACTTTATAAATGAAAACCCATTTAATTTCCCCCCCCAAACTCTGTAAGAAAAACATAATATGTCTGTTTTATAAGATGATAGAATTGAGGCACAGAAGGATTTGAACAACTTCCAATCACACAGCTGGTAAATGGCAAAACCCGACTTTTTGTTACTGTCCCACATTTACTAGACTTGTAGATCTAAAGTTCTGAGTGACTTTCAGCATAAACACGTTTTCTGGTAATGATCTATCACATTTTAAATAGAAAAAAATATTTAAGAATATTAAATAAGTAATTATTTAATTACTAAGAATTAAATAAAAATTATATTTTGTGATAAAAGGCTTTGAATCCCTGATAGATATACTCTCGACTGTCAATCATGACTACACATGGGATGATTACTAGGTTACAATCAGAGTCCAGAAGGTGCGTCACTATGATGTCATCTGCCGTGTGATGATAGAGATCAGGCCTGCACCCTCCTTGATTTGGGGATAAACCCGGTAGAAATGATAACCAGAATGTCAACACTAACACATATATTACAGGTCCTATTTGTTCTTTCACTTAATAAATATTATATGCCAGACACTGTGTAAGTTGGTAAGGAGATAGAAATCAATGTTTGTTCATTCAACCTTCTCAATGTTTCTTTAATAATCTCTTTGCTTCCTATATCCACTGTTCCTGAGAAGGTCTGGGTTCTCATCCAGTCTTCTCTCAATAAGACCCTCTTGTCTTGCCTCTCAGCCTTCTGACTGGTCTCTTGGCCTCCAGTCTGTGTGCTTTCCATTCATTTCTGATTAATGTCAGTTACTCATTTCTAATTGCATGATATTCTTAAATTAATTGAGTAACATGGCACTCAATGGCATCCACTTCTCCAACAAGATTGATTGACCTGAAACTCCTACCAGGTAGTTTGGTCCACTCCTCCCTTCTTACTCCTATCCCCATTCCTCTCTGACACTATGTCAGGCTCCACTGAAATTGCTAGTTAATTGTGAGTTTCCTAACTATCCTCCAAACTTATTAAGGAGAGGGATTTGAATATATGCATTTTGTCTCCATTTCATCTCTTACAGAACTGGGACACTAAATGTTTATCAAACATCTGATGTAAAATAAAGACATGACCTTCACCTTCACTGTTTTCATAAGAGGTCTGCACAGGCAGAGGTATTTGGTGGAAATAAAAGCTGATGATTATGTAACTTTCTACAAGGTATTATATTGCATGGGTGATTATTTTAATGATCTTATTTCAAAGGGTCACAGTCCACATTCATCAAGACATTCTAGCCGTTTCACAAACACTTCTACGTGTAAACACCCAGGCTTCTTGGCAATAGCTCCTGCCGTCCTTCCTTGATGTGCTCTCTTTCCTGCCTCTGCTACCTTCCTTAGCATTTTTTTCCTTCACTTTGCCATCCTTCTTTCTTGACCTGGTTAGGAATACCTGACTATTTGATTATTGTGATACAGTTTTCCAACGATTCACCATCAGAATGATTTAGCTGACATTTAAACATTATTAAGAAAGTAAGATGTTGCTTGAAGGTCATAGTTTGGATTTGAAGTTTAAAGGTTTTCACAATGTTTAGGAAAGGTATTCTAAATGTCATCCCTCTCCAGAACTAGCACTCCCATAGTCAATGACAATTGGATTTATTCAGGACTTAGATTTCTTTAGCTTTGCATGTAGTATTTGTCAAAAGAGATTGCAGTTTCCAGGAAATTACTATTGAAAATACTGTTCCTTCGAGTAACCTTTTCAGGGGTACATAATACCCATGAAAACTCTCCATGCAATGTGCTGCCAGGTCCGCGTGCTCCATCTCAGGTAAAGCCAAAGTGTAAACCAGGGCATTCTTCCTTACCCTTTGCATAGCTTCCGCTTTTCTCAAAGGCAGACATCTATGTCATAACTGTGAGTTGGGGTTTAAAGTGGGAATGGTTCAGTGGGACAAAATTGAGTAATTAGCCTCAACCTGAGTAAACAGGAGACCAAACCCTCTCCATGGAAAAATTATATATAAATGAGCACTTGGTCACAAATGGGGTCATAAATTAAAACTTCTCACTAAATGAATAGGTTTTGCTCTATTCACAACATATCCCAAAGGCTACTTTCTGTACTAAGGCTTCTGTGTGTGGACGCTTAAGTCAGAGGCAGGAAGCCAGAGGGACTGGAAAAGGAGTAAGAAATATGACAAAAAGCAAACTGATTCCCTCCCGCCAGGACTCATTAATTTCCATATCAGCATCTGACAGGAAGGAGGATTCCTACACATCCAGGTTACCACGGGATGTAAATGTTGAGTATTAACATATTACATAGAATTGAAAAATAACAGAAATATACAAGTGTTTTGCAATCCATCAAGTTTATAAAAATAAATCCATCAAGACACCCAATAAATTAGTCTTGATGAGATTTGTAATGAGGCATTAAAGATAAGCTAAGTAAACTATTAGAATGTTAGAAAATTACATTGCAGCATATCATCTAGTCAGAACTCATATTTTACGCAAATAATTAGACAAAAAATATTTTAAATAAACAAGAAAGTTAAATCTTAAGAGTAACCACACAAAGTGAATTTAATATTTCTGGTTACTCTGCAGTTTAAAGCCATTATATCCTGAGCAGGATTTACATTGGCTGGAAAGAAGATACTTTTTTTTTTTTTTCTCTTGGTGCTCAAATCCATTGATTCTGTTTTTATCACCAGTGAAAATTAAAGACTTTTAGTATAAATGAAGTCATGTTTAGCTTTTTAAAATTCCAAGGCATTGTGAAGTTTAATATACTTTGTGATTTTCTGCAGAAAACTGCTTATTACAGGAGCTAATAGAAGAAAAAATAATTATTCCTGTTGTTTCAGTGGTATATTCCGAGATACCATTTCACAAAAACCAGGACTGTTGATAAGGTTTCTAGACAGATCACAAACTCTCATTTCTTGAAAAAGGCTGAAGTTATTTTTCCTTTGCAATTGCACAGGGAAACGATCAACACCTAGCAATAGCAAATGGTTGCAAGTACAACTGTGCTGGGGGAGGGTCTGCCCCACGCACCATGGCCCTGTGTGGAACACATGGACATTAGAAGAGAAAGACCTCTCTGAGATGGAGTGCGAAGGCTCTGGATGCTTCTAGAAGAGAGGAAAAAGTACAGAGTATCTTCCCAATCCCTCTCCCATCAATTCACTATTTTCAGGAAACTCTTCACTCCCACTACCTGAGCTCTCAACGTTCCCACTCTATACAAGGACTTCCTCTGCCCCCATGAAGAGTGACGTTAGCTTTACTTCATTTCTCCAGCAACAACAGCAGGCACCTAAACACTTAGAGTGGAGGGGATATAAAAATACTTTGGCCTAGGATCCTTTCTTCATCACACCCCCTACTCGGTTTAGTCAGAACTCACGATACCTTCTAGGGACAAACTCCGCAGTGCTAAGAACTTCACAAAGTTGCATGTCTTTTGTGTGTGTTTGAGAATGTCTCAAGCATCTCCTTTCTGTCCTTGCCTTACTGACCCCATGGGAAGCTTCAAACCTCTGTAATTCACATTCAAACCCATCAAAAACTTCTAAAAATTTAAAAGTTTATTCCTAGTACCTGGATGTACAAATCTTTCTCATCAACAAATCTGGCCTCACATCTCAGGATAGCAGGCATCCTTGTGAGACTTTATAGTATTTTGTTCCCAGTTGAGCTGAAAATACTTTAAAAATGTGAGATTTTTCTCTTTCAATTTCTCTGTCTCCCTGGGCTTGCATGTACGTTCATAGCATCTTGCAACTTCTATTACAGATTCTCACAAAAGACAAAATGTACGCTGCAATTGAGGTGGAGAAATTGAAGGAAGAAACACAAATGAGCCTGGAAATGTTGGAAATGTCTAAATAGGACACCAGTTTCTGCAGGTATATTATTTCTGCTAATTTAGATAAGGTAAAATATATACATGGGGAAGAAAAGTGATCTTCAGAAAAGAACATGAATAGTTTTTTCCTTAGACATTCACTGTCCTATGTCAATGGTCTCTCTGCCCACCGAGGTCTGGATATTTACTAGAAGGATTTGCAGCATTCAGTTATAGTTTATATTGATGGCTGAAAATTATTACAGTGAAAGGATACACCACAAACATAGAAAGGGGAAGGACATCTGTGGTAGAGGTGCTACCTTTAAACTACCTTCTACCAATCGAGTCACACAATACACAATTTTTCCAACAATGAGTTGTGACAACACATGAGGCGAGTAATCCACCAGGGACATAGAGACTCAGTGCCCAAGGTTTTTACTGGAGGCTGGTCACATAAGCACCTTCTATCTAGCACATTCCAAAATTTCAGGAGCACAGACACAAAGCAGTATTTTTTTTCTTTTCTTTTCTTTTTTTTTTTTTGTAGAGACAGAGTCTCACTCTATCACCCTCGGTAGAGTGCCATGGTGTCACACAGCTCACAGCAACCTCCACCTCCTGGGCTTAGGCGATTCTCTTGCCTCAGCCTCCTGAGTAGCTGGGACTACAGGCGCCCGCCACAATGCCCGCCTATTTTTGTTTGTTTCGGGGCCGGGTTTGAACTTGCCACTCTCGGTACATGGGGCCGGTGCCCTACTCACTGAGCCACAGGTGCCGCCCGAAGTAAAGCAGTATTTAGCATAAATAAATTGTTCATTCTCTGCATAGTGACCCACTCTTATTATTCAGGAAGAAGTTTTATTCCAGTATACAAAACTGTTTACCAGCAACGGTCCTGGCTATCAGACAAAGACCAACCTTATAAGCACAGCGGTCTTTCTAAGCACAGTGTCAGGCCTGTTGGGTTAATTCCCTCAGCTTAGATCTGCAGCTACTCACCTGCTTTGCTCCCATGCTGTGTGGAGAGCTTTCAGGAGACCCCGTCCCAACCTAGTTTGCTATTCATGTTAGGAATAGATTCACGCTTACTAGTCTCATAATTCACATTTGGAAAATAAATTTCTCATTCTTTATTCAAATACTTTAAGGAAAGTAGGATTAAAAAATCATGAAAGAGTTAGTATTTATAGCAGGAGCTTCTTTTTAGATAATTTTGGCACTTCTGAGATTTCAGGTATAATTTGAAAGCATTTGATAAAATATCTTAAAAAGTTGAGAACATTTACTAAAACTCTTAGTTCAGCCTAGCAAAAGGAATCATTTTGCATTTTGTGGGGCTCTAAGGAGTTCCGACGATCTGGGCTGAGTTTCCAGACTTCTTGGTTTATATAGTTTGAATACATTTTGGGCTCCAGGAATCAGGAGACAGTGCAGTCAGGCACAGTCTCTAGCATCTTTAGTACAACCTCTAGTCTCTTCTCCCAAAAATGAATTCAACAAGTTTTGCGATAGCTTTCTCTTCATACCTGGCATTTCTCTATCTAAACTCCATTTTCTATTTTTCTAAAGTAACATATTATCATTTAAGACTGCTTCCAAGAACCTTTTTTTTTTTTTGAAGAAAAAACATTATTTTATCACAAGGACACTTGCATTTGAATGTTTATAGAAGCTCAATTCACAATTGCAATGATGTGGAAACAACTCAAGTACCCATTAACTCATGCATGGATTAAGGCCATGAAGGCTATGTTAAATAGTTCAAGGAAAATATTTCAGAATGTATATAAAGTCAGCACATTGTGCCCCATGATTGCACCAATGTACACAATTATAATTTAATAAAAAAAAAGTGGAAAAAATTTAAAAAAATAAATGGTGCTATGTGTTTACAATGGAATACTATTCAGCCATAAAAAATGTGGAGACTTTATATTTTTTGTATTTGTCTGGACAGAGTCAATGAATATTCTTAGTAAAGTGTCTCAAGAATGGAAAAATAACCATCCCAGGTCCTCGATATCAATTTAAAACTAGTAGATGACACATAAGACAGGGCACTTTAAAGTGATCCTTTAAATACATAGATATAATATACCAGTGGATATTTTGGCATATGCATTCAATACCTAAGTAAATCTGAAAATCTATAGGACAAAGGCTCTTTATGTATCAACATGCCTATCCTCTGGGAAAACTTCCTTAAGTCAACCTCTTAAGAAGTAAAAGAAAGAGAGAAACTCAAACTAAGTATGAGCTAGCAAATACCAAGAAAACATGAGTAGACACCACATACTTTTCCACAAAGTTGAGCCAGGAGTTGGGAAAATGGAGTTGGGGGCAAGAGAGGAGTACAGATTAACACAGCAGGAAATGGCTACCATGCTTATATTTATATTTTAATGCATAGCTTGTTTTTTCCAGTAAGGTTTGTTATTTATGACTCCTGCCTATGACTATCTTAATTTATGTGAACTAATTTTAGTAGCAGGCATACTGACTTCATGTTCACATTTGCCATTGTGTCTTACTTTGTGGGATGACTTTTAAAAATATTTGGTGGTTTGATATACTGTAAAAATGTAATGGATAATTATTCACTCTACTGCTCTCATCAGTAAGAATGTTAAAATTTTCAGTGTCCTATAATACCATTTTTCTATTTCTCTCCAGAAATTTCACAGCTTTTTCAATGCAAGTTCTCTGCCATGTTTCCTTTGGTATCTGCTCCTGATTTCTGTCCATCCTGGGGGTGGGGGGAGGGAATGCTGGAGAATCCAACTTTGTGGGCAAAATCCAAAATCAATACTGGCAAAACTTTGTCAGAGCCAAGACAGAAGAAATTATCACCCAATATTTCCCAACTGATCTATGAAACATGTCCTGTTTCATGTCCATCAGAAAAAAAGAAAAAGGAAAATTTTCATATCCAAATAAGCCTGGGGAATGTTGCATACCATATTCCTTTCTCATAGCCACATCAGGAATTTGCATTGTAAAAGCTCCCAGAAGACCTTTTAGTAAAGGTAAAATTTACTTCACTAGAAGTACACCAACTTATTTCTTTTAAGGTTCTCTAATTTGTTTTTATTAACACAACTCTGGTTCCATGTAACATAACTTGGGCAATGGTGTTAAACATGCTTTTTTAAAAATAGTGCATTTTTGTCCTTGGTCCCTATGAAAAATCAACCTATCAGCTGATTTCTATCCATCTGAAAGATACAACTTGATAAATCTTGCCTTAGACTCCCAGTTCTTGCTTACTGAGTAATTATTTTATGAATTAAATAGTGACCTACTATTGTGAGTATAGTTGCATGAAAGACTCAGACTGTAAAATTGGACAGTGAGATATAAAAGAATGGGGGAAAACCAATCCCAAGAAGGAAAAAGAAATAGATTCATTTCCTAATAGAGTCTACTCAAGTATTCAAAAATTCTACATCATCAAAACCACTTACAAGTGGCTAAGGTGTCAGCCATGTACACCTGAGCTGGTGGGTTCGAATCCAACCCAGACCCACCAAACAACAATGATGGCTGTAACCAAAAAAAGTGGCCTGGTGTTGTGGTGGGTGCCTTAGTCCCAGCTACTTGGAAGGCTGAGCCCAGGAATTGGAGGTTGTTGTGAGCTGTGTCTACCCAGGGTGACAGCTTGAGACTCTGTCTAAAAAAAAAACACTTATAAGTGATTAAATTAGAGAATATTCGGTCCACTTTCTCAGATGCTGCTGGGTCCCAGGTTTTAAAACCACATTCCAACCCAGGAATTCTTTCCCCAGCTTTGTGTTTCACAAATTTGTTGCGAGGTCAAGTGTAAGTTACTCAATTTTACTATCTTTGGTTTCCTGCTCTATAAATGAGGCTAGCAGTGCACACCCATCATGGACTTGGGGAGGAAATTAGCATAAATGATTTCAGGCTCTTTGCAAATATGAAATACTGGTGATCTGTGCTATAAAAAGGCTAACTGTGTCTTCATGCCCCATTTCTTCCTTCCATTCCCTCAGGGAGACTTATGTTTGTCTGAGGGCACTGAGGGAAAAAAATCTTGGTACTGAAAGGTCATTCTCTCTCTTTGTGTGTGGCCAACCAAATGTGATAGCTGACTAAATCTCCAGATTATTCCCCCTGAATGTAAGTAGAACCAAGGTCTCTCAGACAGTAATTCACCTTTCCACAGGTTCCAAGTACGTTTCAAAGTCTGTCTGCAATGATGACAACTTTTATCATCCCAGTACCTTTGTGACCTGAGTGGAACCAGCACTGGATTTTAAGAGATTTTTATTTGTTTTCGAGATAACAAAAAATGAACCAAAAGAAGTAAAAAAAATTAGATCAGTAAAGACTCATGCCTTGGGCTTAAGTCCTGAAAAAGAGATACTCTGCCATCTCCTTCTTGCTTAGTGGTCTTTCAGGGGCCTCATTTGGATTCAGAACTCAACCATCAGGACCCACAGGTGAGGGGAAGAGAAATCATTGCTCCTCGACCATAGCAACATACATCAGATTTCCCACTTTTTCTGGCCACACAGGATGTAGGTAGGTCCCACAATCCTAAATTATCAAGGGCATAACCAGCAACAAGAAAGTCTTTCAAGAGCTTTGGTAGAGTCATGGAATCCTATATTTAGAAAGGATCTCAAAGGTCATCTGCGCAGCTTCAGGCAAATCCATTCTCGTTCCCTCAGCCTTTGTTCCTGCTCTGAAACAGCATCTCTACCTCATCACCAACCTCCAGAGTTATATCACAGCTGTGTACACCTAACCCCTCAGTAGGCAGTGTGCTCTTTAAAAGTATAGATTTTATTTTTGCCTCAGTGCTCCCAGGAACCAAAGTTTGGTCCAGAAGATATGTTGACAAAGAATTTGACAGCACCTCTTGCCACCCAAACTAAAGCAAAAGCCTTTTATTCTACTCCTCATGTTCACCTGATAGCTTCCCTTAGTTTAGCCCTTTTATCCACAAAATGGTTTTATAAAATGTAACACAGATTATGCCCCCAGTGCCTGATTGAAACCTATATATTATCTTGAACATCCTAAAATAAAATCTGAACCCACCACCCTTACTTCCCAGCCACGTGCTTTGCTCCTCATGTTATCTCTTCTGATCAATGTCTTCCCACCTGTCCCATCACTGGTGCTGGTCAAGTCAGCTGCCTGCAGATAACTGACCTAGTGGACCTTGAATTTTTGATTTTTTTAAATAACAATGACAAAGTTTATAATAATGCAAGAATTACAAAATGTGACACAGAGACAAAAAGCGAGCACACGCTGTTGGAAAAATGGTATCAATAGACTTGCTTGACACAGGGTTGCCACAAACCTTCAATTTGTAAAAAAAAAATACAATATCTGTGAAGCACAATAAAGCAAAGCATAGTAAAATGAGGTGTACTTATGCTTCGTTTTCATATAGAGTATATTTTCTTCTGTGGATGAAAGGGTCATATTGAAACCTGCTGAGAGACTCAAAGATAGAGATTTTTTTCTGACATATTACATATAAAAAGAGAAAAACGCCAGGAGTAGAGCAAAAAGGGGAGCACGATCGAGAATAGGGCTGTGGAGGTGTGGACAGCCAGGACACAGACATAATTTTATCTTTATCTTGAATTTCAAATTAATATCACAGTAGAAATTTTAACTCTAAGTTAAAGTTCAAGTTGTAATTGGGCCCTTCACCCTGGGGGTGTGCTGAACACCCTCACTTTGCGTACATTGAATAAGAACCAGGTAATCACTCTCCCCCACCTCTCCTCCCCTTTCCCCTCTGCTTTGGTAGACTATATTTGTGTTTGCTCATTCGTGTGGGCATGTAATTGTTTGTGTATTGGTTTCATGTTAGTATTAAGTAATTGGCTTCTTTTTTCCATTCTTGAGATACTTTACTGAGAAGAATGTGTTTCAACTCCATCCAGGTACACATGAAAGATATAAAGTCTCCATCTCTTACTATGGTTGAATAGTACTCCACGATGTACATATGCCACAGTTTATTAATCCATTTATGGATGATAGGCATTTTGGGTTGCTTCCACAACTGGGTAATTATGAATTGAGCTTCAGTAAACATTCTGTTAGCCACATATAGTGGACTACAACTGGACTCACATCTCTCACCATTGACAAAAATTGATTCTTGCTGGATAAAAGATTTAAATTTAAGACACAAAACAATAAAAATCCTATAAGAGAGTGTGGGCAAAATGCTTGAAAATATTGGCCTGGGAAAAGATTTTATGAGGAAGACCACACTCCCCAACCCCAAGGAAACTGCAGCAACAACAAAAATAAATAAATGGGATTTGATCAAGCTAAAAAGCTTCTGCACAGCTAAGGGTACCACAACTAAAGCAAACAGCAAACAGCCAGCCTTCAGAATGGGAAAACATCTCTGCATGTTACAAATCTGACAAAGGGCTGATTACCAGAATCTACTGAGAACGCAAGTTAATCAACAAGAAAAGAGCAGACAACCCCATTTATAAGTAGGCAAGAGACTTGTACAGAAACTTCTCTGAAGACGACAGATGAATGGGCAACAAACACATGAAAACAGGCTCATCATCTTTAACAATCAAAGAAATGTCAATCACCTAACTCTAGCAAGAGTAGCCCATAAGACAACGTCCCAAACCTGCACATGCTTGTGTGGATGTGGAGAAAAGGGAACACTTCTACACTGCTGGTGAGATTGCAAACCAATGCAACCTTTATGGAAAGAAGTATGGAGAATCCTCAAAAAACTGTACAACCACCTTCGGTTTCATCCTGTAATTCCATTACTAGGTATCTGCCCAAAAGAACAAAAATCATTTACCACAAAGGGCCTCATGTTTTCAGTTCCCTCTATCTACACTGTAACAGGACTGATCCTTCTGCCCCTCTGCTGTTCTCTTCCCTAGAAGGAGCATCCCTGACCATCCCAGCTCCATGCCTGCCCACAAATATCCCTTCCCCCTCCATGACCTTAGCTTGTTCTATTTCAGAGAAATAAACTGATTTATTTTGGGGGGGGGAGGGGATTTGTGTGTTTATTGTATCTCTCTCACAATCAGACAGAAACCTGGTAAGAACAGGATCCTGCCTGCTCATCTGCTGCTCTCTCAGTCTAGGCAGTAAAAGTAACTCTCAGGATACAGTGAGTGGATGCTCATTTATTCTCTTCTGAGAAAAATGCCTAAAGGAATGAATAATTCATTCAATGTTCAAGTCCCTCTCCAATGTACTTCTTGATATCTTTGCCAAGTGCTATCCTATTTTTCCTTGAGTATAAGCAGTGATAGAGAACTCAGCAGTTTTCCATTTTTCTATAGCCATGGTATTAATGGGTTTTCCTCCTGTAGTGGGTGTTTGTCTGACGTATTCTTCTCTGTGATGAACATTCCCACCCCTTGGAAACACACAAGTGAGTCTACTCCCTTTTTTCGCATGATGGTTCTTTGATTTTTGCCTTTGAAACCTTTGTACGGGGTCTTTCCTGCAGGCTGAGAATGCCAGGCCCTTCTTCCATTTCACATTTTATACTTCAAAATTTCCCCAACTTTCCCTGATGAGTATATTCCAGTTTCTCATAAAATAGAGAGCTCTCACTTGATTTTTAAAAATGTAACAGTTATGGTTGTACTAGTACCTGGTGGATAATGTGTGTGTGTATTCAATGCCACCTAATATCACCTAAACTTTTCCACCAGCCACAGCCAATCAATGACTTCCACTACTTGTGAACAGTAACAACAAAATCTCCGAAAAACATTAGTGCAGAGCTGCAGCAAGTCAATGTGGTGGGCAGCCTCCAGGGAGTTCCCAGGGAGTCCTTCCAGCTTCAAGCCCTTTTGTAGTTCTCTGTCACGTTGCATTAGAATTGGTCTACATGACTAGTACAACATGGCACAAGTGAAAGGTATGTAACTTCTGAGGCTACTACATTATAAAAGATATTTTTGATATCTGCCATGCTCTCTCTTAACTTCCTTACTCTGGGGGAAGTTTGCTGCTATCTCGTGGGAACACACCTAACTCATGGAGAAATGCAAACAATAGAAACTAAGCCCTCCACCCTCACTAGCCGTGTGAATTAAACATCTGAGAAGCAAAACATCTAGTCCCAGTTAAGACTTGACTATAATCTCATGAAAAAACCTAAGCCAACTAAGCATCTATTGGATTTCTACTCTCAGAAATGGCGTAAGAAAACACATCTTCAGGTTTTAAGCTTCTGGATTTACACCCGTCTGTTATACAATGGTAGATAACTAACACAAAGTACCTTCCCCATGCTGCATTAATGCAATTGCTTACTTTAGATATAAATTTGGATACATACATTTATTATTAATAATTTCATAGTTTTAAATTCAGTTCTTTCCAATCTACTGAGGGTTTTTTTTCCAATAAATAATTGCATAATCAACATATCTGACAATTGACACAGTAATATACAATAATTGGGACAGTTTGTTATCTTTCAAATTATTATTGCCATTCAAGTTACTGATAAAAATGCTAAGTGAAAAACATACTGACAAGTATCCTGGTAGCCTTCAGCAATTTTCCAAGTTCATACTTTCCTAAGCTCTTTTCAAACATATCTTTTACCAGCTAATAATCCACCTTGTTTTCTTGGTATCTCCCCAGTGCATCTCTATGTTATCTACAAGGATATTAAAATTTTTGTGGTATGTCTGTTGCATTTTCTTGAAATGTCAGCCTTAGCATTGTTAAGTTAAAAAAAAATAACCTGCTGTTTGGCTATGACTACTCCCTCAACCCGTTTGGCTCCTTGTGATAATATTTTTCTTTTTCAGAGGCTCGAAGGACATTGTTTCTTACAGATTAAAATAGTATCAGGAGTTGTCATGAAGAAAATTGACTGGTCAATTTTTTATTCCATCTTCTCTTTTCATGGAACATGAAAATGGCATTGGGCTCTTCTAGTCCTGGTCGCCTCCTCTATTCTGCAATGCTCACTAGACTGCTGTTTACAGCTCTCATGCCAGTGCTCCCCGACATGAGAGTCTCTGCACGTATTTTACAACCTCATTTTGCTTCCAAAGGTAGTTCATTCCATCTATGTACTTTTATTTAGATACGTTTCATTATATTACTTTCTACTTCCTTTCAGAAACCTTTTTATTAGTATACCAATCAACAAAGAAATAAAAAATAAAATGAAAAAAAGAAAGAAAGATAGTATATTAACCATTCCATGTTTTGTAATCACTACAAACCTGGTCATACCTGTTAAATAAAGAAAGGGAGGAAGGAAGGGAGGGAGGGAGGGAGGGAAGGAGAGAGGGAGGAGAAAAAGTCTGAGTCAGAAAACCCAATTCTGTTAATCAATACTAAAAATTCTAAAACTTTAATATCTGAATTTGGTTAATATACTCATTGCTTTAACAAACAACAAGGGTGGTCATAACTTATTTATTTTCCTGTACTTTCTTTTGAAATATATTAAAATTTTGTGTCAAATTTTAAAATCAATAAGCTGGATATTTCTTCAGTTATTTACTGTGCATAAATTTAAAAAAGAACACGCTTTTGAAAACTAAAGACCAGTTCTAAAATATTCTCAGATTTGATTATATTTTCCATTAATAATCTAAAATACAGTCAGTCAACAAAGGAAGATTATGTCTGGCAGCAAAAGAATTTACTATTATATGCAAGTGATAAGCCAATCCAAAGAGATTCAAAATAAATTATCATGTAAGAAACAAATCATCCCCAATCACTGTAGAACAATACAAAGTGCTGGGGTAATAGATCATTTATTTTTTTAAAACATTCATTGTGCTATTAGACTGTACCTCAGAGCATACATCAGATATAATAAAGAGTTAAATTTTAAAAGGGAAATAATAAATGTATAAAGACACAAGTAAATAAATGAGCAATGACTATAAGAAGAAAATTGCCCCCAACAGAAGTATAACTTTTTAACAAACACATTGAAATAAAGATGTTCACTCTCATGAGGAATCAAATAAATAAAAAAGTATAATGAAGCATATGTATTAATCCAACAAATTTAAATTTAATACAGACATACAGCAATACCAGTTGGTGGAAGGTGAAAGAGATACATTTGTATCAACATAAATAAGAATATAAAGTACTCATAAACCCTATTGAAAAGTCATCTGTAAATAACAATTTTGAAAAGCCTATTAAAGCTGTTTAGTATATTTTATTTAACACTTTTAACTTAGTAATTCCACTTCTGAAAATTTCACCAGAATGTGCTCCCTTTTGGCTGCGTGGCAATGTTAGCCAACATTGATTTCTTCTTCCATGGCCAGTTCAGGCATCATTCCCTTTCTGGAGTTTACTATCTTAACATAGGAAATCTCTTTTTCGAGCTGAGCTGGCCTCTCAAGACAGGAGGTCTCTGATTATTCAGAAGACAAGGCTATGAGTGTTAATGGGGCAGAAAGGGAGGGGGAACAGGATACAACAAGAAACTCACATTTCTACCAGGAGTAAATGAGATGCTCTTTGAAACAGTAGGCAGTTCTTTGGCCAAACAGCAGTATCATCATGAATTACAAGGTCAAAGCTAACATAGCGAAGAGAATAAAGGAGATGATAAGAAAGGTAAAGGTGTCTGTTATGGTGCTGCAGATAAATGAGAGAGGCCAAAAGATGAAATCAGGAATGAAAAAGATACAGGTCAAAAATGTTGCTCCCAAGTGGAGTGATGAGATAACATTTCAGGTAACAACTTTGAGCTTTCTAGGCAGGCAAGATTTTAATCAGAATAGTAAGTCAGTGGGGGAGATGGTGAGTACCAAGGCATGCTTTTCCAGATCCTAAATGAAGGGTCTGATTTTGAGATTTACAGTTTGGAAGGAAAGAGAAAACTTAGAGAAACTTCAGAAAAAAATTGACAGAGACATGGAGATAAACTGAAATAAAACACATATGTACTCCCACACCCATACACACACCAACATACACACAACTCATTATTTCCTTGACAACCTTTTTTACCTCTGGTGAGTATGACTGACCCATTCATACTTGCGAGCCAACAGCATGCTGTAATTATCAATACAGTAAGGCCATTGCATTTGTTGTGTTTTTATCAATTTTTACCTTTCACATCCTATCACAAAATCCATTCCCTCATCTGTCTCCCTCATATTGATTACATCTTTTATGTCTGCCTTCCATATGCTCATTTGTAGATATTCCTTTAAAAAATATGTATCTTTAATTTCTTAACTTCAAAACTAATCTGAGTGAATTATCATAAAATATTTATTTTATGCTGGAGATGGATAAATTGATATTATGTTGTTCTCTATAATTTTCTGTATATTTGTAAGATTTGAAAATTAAAATACTTATATAGTGACATGTATAGCCTTTTTTTTATTTTGATAAAACCCTTTTATTTTTATTGATACATTTTTATTTGTTTTATGTTTTTTTATATTTATTATTTTTTATTTTTTTAATAATTTTATTGAATCATAATTATGTACATTGGTGCAATCATAGGGCACGATTCATATACATTCAGAAATATTTTGATCGTACTGTTACAGATAGCCTTCATGGCATTTTCTTGATCACTATA
>CAUYON010163659.1:0-11326 GCA_963573935.1 Arctocebus calabarensis | reverse complement strand
TGTAGAAGACTGAAACTGGACCCACACATTTCTCCTCTAACAAAAATTAACTCTCACTGGTTAAAGGACTTAAAATTAAGATATGAAACTATAGAAATTCTTAGAGAGAGTGAAGGGGAAACTCTTGAAAAAATTGGCCTGGGAGAATACTTTATGAAGAGGACCTCCCAGGCAATTGAAGCAACACCAAATATACATTACTAGGATCTGATCAAACTAAAAAGCTTCTGCACAGCCAAGAACACAGCAAGCAGACAGCCCTCAGAATGGGAGAAGATATTTGCAAGTATGTCTCTGACAAAGGTTTGAAAACCAGAATCCATAATGAACTGAAGCATATTAAAAGGAAAAGAACAAGTGATCCCATTTCATTGTGGGCAAGAGATTTGAATAGAAGCTTTTGTAAGGAAGACAGGCACATGACCTACAGACCCATGAAAAAATGCTCATCATCTATAATCATCAGAGAAATGCAAATCAAAACTACTTTGAGATATCATCTAACTCCAGTAAGATTATCCCACATAACAAAATCCCCAAACTATAGATGTTGATGTGGATGTGGAGAAAAGGAAATACTTCTGCACTGCTGGTGGGTATGAAAACTAATACGTTCCTTTAAGAAAGAAGTTTAGAGACCACTTAGGGATCTAAAAATAGACCTGCTCTTCGATCCTGCAATTCCTCTTCTAGGTAGATATCTAGAAGACCAAAAATCACTTTATAACATAGATATTTGCACCAGAATGTTTATTTCAGCCCAATTCATAATTGCCAAGTCATGGAAGAAGCCCAAGTGCCCATTGAACCATATATAGATTAAGAAATTGTTGAATATTATGCAGGAATACCGTGGAATATTATGCAGCCTCAAAAAAGATGGAGATTTTACCTCTTTTATGTTTACATGGTTGGAGCTGGAACATATTCTTCTTGTTAAAGTATCTCAAGAATGGAAGAAAATGTATCCAATGTATTCAGATCTACTATGAAACCAATATGTAATCACCCACACTTCCATGTGAAAGATATAACACAACTACAGCCAAAAATGAAGGGGGGATGTGAAGGGAGATGAAAGGGAAGGGAGGAGGAGGGACCACACCTATGGTGCATTTTGCAAGGGTACATGTCAAATCTATTAATTGTACGGTATAAATATCTTAACACAATAATTAAGAAAGTGAGGTGAAGGCTATGTGAACCAGTTTGATGTAAGCATTCCAAATCCTATATAAAAAACTAGCACATTATACCCCCAAAATGCATTAATGTATATAGCTATTATTTAATAAAAAAAAAAAAAGAAAAGAAAGAAATGTGTCACCCTCACCTATGCCTATATTCTCAAGTGTTCTTGTTTGTCACATGTCACTTCTGATACTTCTTGCCAAGGCCCTGGACTGGCCAGGTCTCAGGCCCAGCTTAACTAGGTTCTGGACACAGACTACTAAGTTACCTTGCTTAGGTACAGTTTCTATTAGGTGCCTGAGGGCTATCTACTTTAGTTGGAGAGAGACAGAGAGAGAGAGAGAGAGAGAGAGAGAGAGAGTCTTATAGAGAGTAAAGCAGTCTTCTTAGAAAGATAGATCTTAGTCTTTAGCAGAGCTTGATAATCTTCAGCAGAGAGACTCTGTGCTGGCATTCTGCAGGCAGGAGAGGAGACAGAGTCAGAGTAAGTGAGGTCCCTGATAGAATGCGCATGCTCCTTGACTGCCTTCTCCTCCAGCCTAATATAAGTTTGATCTTGTGCTAATCAACACCACAGTGCTCTCATCTTGTGAGCTCTCATGCTTGTTAGGAGAGCTAACTCCCTCTCCATGCCCTTTCCACCAAGGTGTTCCATTATTGAGCCATACAGGTATTTCTTATAACTCTCACTCCTCCTAACCTTAGGCTATATGAGCTGCAACACTTGTTAGAAAAGGATACTAAGTTTTACTGAACACTTTTTCTGCATCTATTGGGAGGATCATATGGTCTTGTTATTTCTTCAATTGATATGATAAATTATATTTATAGATTTGTGTATGTTAAACAAGCCTTGCATCCCTGGGATGCTGTCTACTTAATCGTGATGTACTTTTTCTTAACATGTAGCTGTATTTTAGAGGCTAATATTTTATTGAGTTTTTTTGCATCAATATTCATCTGTGAGATTGGTCTGTAGTTCTCCTTTTTAGTTGGATACTTTCCTCATTTTAGAATCAGGGTGATGTTTGCTTTATAGAATGTGTTGGAGAAGGGTCCTTCCTTCTCAGTGTTTTGGAATAGGTTCTGCAGTATAAGTACAAGTTCTGCTTGGAAAGTTTTATAGGGTTCTATTGTGAAACCATCTGGTCCTGGGTTTTATTTGTTGGAATATTTTCTTTTTTCAATCTCAGTGCTTGATATTGGTCTGATCAAGAGATCTATTTCCTTCTGGTTAAGTCTAGGGAGATGGTGTTATTCCAGGTATTGTTTCATTTCCTCCACATTGTCAGTTTTCTAGGCATAGAGTTTCTAGTAGTTGTTTCTAGATAATATCTTGTATCTCTGTGATTTCTGTTATTTCTCCTTTTTCATTTCTGATTGATGTCATTAGAGATTTTACTTTTCTGTTTTTAGTTAATCTGACTGAAGATTAATAGATTTCTTTTATCTTTATGAAGAACCAACTTTTTGTTTTATTAATTTTCTGAATGATTCTTTTGATTTCAATTTCATTATGTCTATATTAATATTGGTTATTTATTTTCTTCTGCTAGGTTTTGGATTAGATTGTTATTTTTTTCCCATTTCCTTAAGATGATTCATTAAGTTGTTGATGTGCTCTCTTTTTATTTTTTCATATATGGGCATCTAATGCAATAAATTTCCCTCTTAGGATTGCTTTTGCAGTATTCCACAGGCTTTGGTAACTTTTATCTTCATCATTGTCATGTTTGATGAATTGAATGATTTACTCCTTTATCTCTTCGTTGTCTCAAGTGTCACTCAGTATAAGGTTGTTTAATGTCTATGTCTTGGAAGGGATGGGATGAAAGTTTTTATTGGAGATGAGTTCCACCTTTATTGGTTAAAGTTCAATTATTTTAATTTTTTGAGGTTTTGTGTCCTAAGATATGACATTTTTTTTTGAAGTATAGTCCATGGTTGTCAAATAGAACACATATTTTTTAGCTTTGGGATGGTTGGTGTGTTCTGTATGTCTATTGTACCTTTGTTTAGCTTCTGTTTAGAGGATCTGTCCAGTTCTGTCAAAGGAGTGTTAAAGTCCCCAGTTATTATGATGTTATGTAGGATCATATTACTCAGACTAATTAAAGTCTGCTCATAAATCTGGGAGCATTTAAGTTGGGTGCATAAGTACTTAGAATTGAAATGTCCTCTTGTTTTATTGTTCCCAGAACATTTTATTGACCAGAATGAAACCCATCTTTGTCTTTCTTAACTATAGTTGTTTTAAGTCCACATGTATCTGAAAATAAGATTGTGACCCAACGGTTGGTTCTTTTGTTTCCCATTTGTCTGAAATATTGTTTTCCATCCTTAAGTCTAGCTTTTCCCTTCAAAGTTAGGTGCGTTTCCTGGACACAGCATATGCATGGCTTATGCTTTCTTATGCAGTTGGCCAGCCTGCTCTTCTTTTGTTGGAATTTCAAGCCATTAACATTTCTTGAGAGAATTGGTAAGTGTGAAGTGCTTCCATTCATCTTATTTTGTGAAAGTTCTTTGAGTAGTTTTGTGCTTTGCTCAATTGTGGAAGCTAAGTTTTGTCCTTTAGTTTCTGGGTATTTTCTTTGCTGGGGACCCATTGTGAGGGTCAGTGTGGAAAATACGTCTGAGTATTTCCTGTAGAGCTGATCTTGTGGCAAATTTTCTCAATTTTTGCATATTAGTAAAAAATTTGATTTTGTTCATCAATTTTGAAGCTTAGTTTAGCAGGATACAGAATTTGGGCTGAAAATTGTTTTGTTTAAGAATGTTGAAGGTGGATGACCATTCTCTCCTGGCTTGGAAAGTTTGAGCTGAAAAATCTGCTGTCACCACGATAGATCTGCTCCTGATGGTCAGTTGGTGCTTACTTCTGCCTGTTTGTAGAATTTTCTCTTTTGTCTTGTCTTTGGACAAGTTCATTATAATGTGATTTAGAGATGCCCTGTTTGTGTTGATATGACCTGGGTTTCTGTATCTCTCTAAAAGGAGTGTTGTGGAGGCTTTTGTGAAACTTGGGAAATTTTCATGTATGATATTCTCCAGTAGGGGTTCCATTCCCCTGAGATGTTCTTTTTGCCCTTCAAAGAAACCTATAATTTATATTTTTGAACATATTGTGATGTTCCATAAGTCTCTTTGTGAACATTTTGCTTTCTCTCTCTTCTTTTCTGCCTTTTTAAAAATCTGAGTTAGCTCAAGCACTCTAACCTTTTGCTCTGAGATTTTTTTTTCCATAGTCTAATCTGGTATTGATATTTTCTACTGCATCTTTAATTTCTCTGATTGACTGCTTCAATTCCTTAAGATCTGCCATATCTTTTATATATTCTTCATATCTTTCATCCATTTTTTTGGTTCTATTTTTCCATTTTATCATTAATTCCCTTCATTGCCTTTGTTATCCATATTTTAAATCTACTTTCTGTCATTTCCATTAATTCTTTATATGTGAATCCTTTGTGTTTACTGCTTCATGGTTCCTTAGTGGGATCGCAGTGTTGTGGTTTTTCATGTTGCCAACATTTTTCTGTTGATTCCTCCTTATGTGTGTTTTGTTATTGTTTACTTCTTTTGCCTACATTTTCTTCTCATTACCTCTTTCTATTTTAATAACCTTGTCTCAGACCTTAGGTGATGAAATGACTTTTTGATATAAGGCCCCCAAAAATGAAGGATAAAGAACAAGAAGGGAGAAAGAAGAAAATAATTTAAAAATAAAAGGAGAGTGAAAGAAGAGAAAGAGCGTGACAGTGAAATGATTTGTTAGGTAAGGTCCTATGGCCATACCCACAACTCTAGGACTTTTGGGGATTAGGTTGGGTGGGTCTCTTGAAGTCAGGAGCTCCTTATCAAGTCAGGAGCTCCTTATCCTCCTGGGAAAAAGCAAGACCCCATCTCTACCAAATGTGGATTTAGAAAAAAATAAAAAATATTAATAATTAAAAATTCAACAGTATATCACAGTGGGGACCTCCAGATACTGTTTTTCGAAAGGCCAAAGCTAGAAAGACTTCCTAGACCATGGGCCTTTGACTTCTTTGAGCTAAACCAATGCTGTGATCCTTAGCCAGATCAATGCTGTGACTCCTCCAGCACTTAGAGATGAGTTAAAAAAAAAAGAAAGAAAGAAAATTAAATATATATTTATAAAAGATAAAGGAAAATGTCATATTTTAGCTGTTGTGAGAGATATATATGGGGAAGATGAGCTAATAAGAAAATCTCTATCCAAAGAGAGAAAAAAAGGAGAGAAATAATAAAGAGAGAATGGAGACTGAAAATTTTAAGAAAAATGGTAGATTTGTTGCTATTGAAGAAGTAAAAATTAAATAGTAAAAATATAGCCACACACACATACACACACACACACACACACATATCCTGGACACCAGTTGGTGCTGTGGTGTTTGGATATGAAAAACATACACTGTTTTGCTATGAAAAATTAGGGTCAGAAGCCGCTCTCTTAGTTGCAGAGGAGATAGGGTCCTGTCTTCCTGGCTCAATTGCCCTCAATCAGGGCAGTGCCTGGTTACTTCGTCAGCATTCAGTCCCTGTTAGATTGGGGTCCTAAAGCTCTCACTAGAGTCCTGAGGAGGCACATTGCAAAGTGCCTCCTGACAACATTTCCCTGGGCTGCTCAGCTCATCCCAAGTGTGCATGTCTGAGCTCAGGAGCCATAGCAGTGCCGGCTGTGCACTAGGATCCTGCAACCTTGTCTCCCACACAGCCTTCCCACAATGGTGGCATCCAGCTGGCAGCCAAGCCAATGTCCAGCTGCTGAACACTGGTCCACCCACCAGTTTAATACTTCCAAGGTCACTCCAGTGAGCAGGTTTAGCTGCAAATCATAAAACTGCAGAATAGCCCTTTAGTGTCCCCAGTCTCCCAGGCAAGCTGGCTGGCCAATCCCTGCCTGTTCTCACTTGCCTTCTGTGCTATTTTTCCTCAGCTTCAGACTTCCTCATTGGTTCCTGTAGTCTACCACTTCTTCACAGTATCTCTGGAGAGATGACCCTGGGGTTCCCCAGCCAGAAGTGATGGGAGTTTTCTTTCTCCTACCTCATTGCAAGTGGATAATAAAGAGATGCTTCTAGTCCACCATCTTCTAATTCTCAGATTCTTTATAATGCAGGTATACACTATGAATCTATAAAAGGGGATACTATGCAATAATTTTGCCATTTGCCTATTGAATCAGTTGAAAGCAGTAGAGGAAGGGAATCCATCTTAAAATACAAGTGAGTTGGTAGCAAGGTTGAATGTTACTAATCCAATAATATTGGTCCATCTGAAATAAATCAGTAAGGTAAAGAAGCTGGATAGATGGGTTCCACATGAATTAAACAAGGGTCAGAGTGCAATCGTTTGGAAGCTTGCCTTTCTTTGGTGTCACAACATAAAATTGAACTCTTTCTACCTTATATCTTTAATGTGTGATGAAAAATGGGTTATTTTCAACAGTTGCAAGCATTTGGCACAGTGGTTGGATAAACATTACGTGTGCTAGTGCTGAAATACAGTCTAAAAGTGAATATTCATCAAAAATTAGCTAATAGTATCTGTTTTTTGGTCCAGTGTTGGTATTATCTAATATAGCGTCATTAAACCTAGTCAGTCTATTACGATGAATATCTACTGTAACCAATTGGATAAAATGGTAATGATGATTGCCATTAAACAGCCAAGATTGGTCAATAAAGATAGGCCAATCCTCTTTCAGACAATGCTTGACCTTATTTTGCACAAACAATGCTGCTAAAACTAGAAAGGCTGGGCTTGGAAACTCTGTCATTGGCCATATTCACTAGAACTTGCAACAATTGACTACCACTTCTTCCAGGCTTTAGTCCTCTTCTTGTGAGAACAAATATTCAATTTTCAGCAAGCTGTGGAAAATGCCTTTGTAAATCAAATCATGTTCCAGATTTTTTTTTTTTTTCCTGCTGGCTTAAACAAGCTACCATTAAGATGTCAAAACTGTGTCAATAGCTTAGGCAAACACTTTGATTAATTGTACTGCTTCTTGTATGACATATAAAAAACTAAGCTTTTTATGTGAAATTGGGCATTTCATATTCAGTGACCTAATATCTATTTTCTTTATTCTCCTCACCTATGATTAAATATGTAATTTGACAAATATCAATAAAACAGAGGCATCTACACAGGTTAATCAAAAGAAATTGGGATCATTATTTAGGACTTATGCCAATAAAATTGCCGAATCTTTAAGAACATAAAGGAGAGTATATGTGTTTAATTCCTTGTTATATTCTTCAGAATGATAACTTACTCCCATGATGAAGCACATTTTTATAAAGGTATACAAATCTTCAGTGTCTTTGTGGTAAAAATGTTCACTGTTTTTTGAGTGGATTCAGTGGTATTAGGTATTATTAAACCTATAGACTTCATGATATTGATTTTTTGAAATAGTAAAAATTCAATGACAGATTATTAAATTTCTCTTTTAGTGAAAAATAATGAGAATATCCACCAACTCTTTGTAGGAACTTCTATTTCTCATTACTAAAGACTTAGGTAAGATATTGTGACTTCATACAAGTCACCATAGGTGAAGTAGTCCTACTCCTCATCCCTCACTAATGTTATTATTTCCCAATATTTTCTTCATAGCAATTACATAACATTATATTTTTTATGTTTACTGACATATTTAATTTCTCTATGCTTATACTAAATTGTGTGAAGCAGGATGACATAATTTTAACTATTACTATTGTACATAATAGCTGCCCAATACATATTTAAAACTGTATGGAGTCTATGTTCTGTTTTGACTTATGGAGAAATATGTCTCTGAAGTAACATAATAGAATTTATCTTTGAATATTATACTGAAGAAAAATAGTTAAAACCAAGACATTAAAAACTCTTAATTTGAAATGAATTACTAGAATCAAATTCTAGAATATTTGTTAAAGTCTTTGTGCCATTACTTGATATTTCTGACTTAAACAAGTATAAAAGTAATGATTAAACAACATCAAATTGACTTTCTTAGATTAAAAAAATGTACTTATAGGTCAAATCTTCCAATGAACTAGTTAGCTTCATCCTGTCAACACATTGCCTTCACAGGCATATTATATACTTTATAAGATATAAAAGAAAGTATACAGACATATCAATTCAAGTATATAATTCTCCTGGGAAAAATTCCAAAATTAATTTTGCACTGATATTCACTTTTTAAAGCGTAGCAAGGATGACTTAAGATTGAAGTGTACTTCTTCCACGACTTAGTAATTATGAATTGGGCTGCAATAAACATTCTGATATAAACATCTTGTTATAATGTGATTTTTGGTCTTCTGGATGTATACCTAGTAGAGGAATTAGAGGATGAAATGGCAATTCTATTTTTAGATCTCTAATATGGAGTTTTTTAATATATGATGGTATAACATTGCCAAGCTACATGATTGTGACCCAAGATAATTGCAAGCAACAGAACTGACTGTGTGCAATTACGTACGAGCCTGAATTATTCTTCTTTTATTTATAAGCCACAATTTCTCCTTGCTTCCCATTATCTTCTGCTAAACAACTAGTTTGCCCCTGTACTGACTAATCAATCAACTTTATCTCAACTTATGTATAAAAGAAGAAATGGCCTCCCCAACATGGGTTTCCTCATATAAATAAACAATCTTTCCTTCTCTGATTACCTAAGGCTGGGAATATTGGGTCTATCCTGTGTGACTGATCTCTAATCACAGAACATAATCTTAATAATTTGGCTTGTGACTCTTCCTCAAATATTCTAGCATGATGATTTCTAAACTTTAGAAGTACGAGACTACAGATTCCAGCTTCAAATGCTTTCATAGCCTTTCATCCTCACAAGTTATTTTTATGTTTATATATCAATCGATTGAGAGAAATGCTTTTGAATTGTTTTTATTGATAAACACAGCACACATGTACATTTTTAAATGAATGGCTCTTACGTAGGTAACACATAATAAATTCTGTCTACAAGGGACTCCCTTTAACAAAGCAATTTTACTTCCTCCTATTTCTTCCTAATGGTCAGTTGCTCCAGTGAAGCAGCTTTCCTTAATTTATCACAGTGACTTTTTTCTTGCTAAAATATTAAAACTGTGAAGAATTTTTAACATCATTGTGTGCCTCTCACTTTACAAATGAAAAATATGGAGGAACGATGTATGCAGGAATCGACTCCTATAACTTAACAGCTGTAGAAGACAAGAGAACAGGAAAGGGGACTTCCCAAGTTGGGGTCAGGGAAGGTGAACTAGAGGGAAGAGCTTTGATCATGACTAGATCTCCAGGAGGGAGAAGTTCCTGTTTAGTTAGTATGTCCCTCCCCAAAAGAGGAGCGGGACTTTCAGGGACGATTAGGGAGGCATGAGAGAACAGCAAGTCATCCCAATTGCAGTTTAAAGAATGGGAGAAAAATTTGGTAACCGGCTGTCCAGACACCCCCTGTATAGTTATGGATGTGGGAGATAAAAGACCCTGGTTAGAGAGAAGTACAGAAAAGGTTGCTCCAGTGTCCAAAAGAAATTTTTATCTCCTGGCGCTCCACTATAAGGCAAACCTGGGGCTCTTGAGGGGTGATGACACAGGCTGGAGCCATGAGAATTTGCCCCAGGCACTCTCAGTCCAGTTTGGGCTCCGATGGGGTCACTGTCCCGGGAGGCGAAGGCCTCCTGGGACAGGATGTGGCCTGTTTTATATAATTTCATAGTTGCATTTTTTATTTTTTAGTTCTAGAATATAAGGCAAAGACTTTAAATAGCAATCATTTCCTGGGGTTTATTTCAGGTAGCTCTAGGCACTCTAATATTAAAAGTTTTAATCTTCCAGGTGTAGTTGTTACCTTGAAATTTGCATCTCTTGGACTTATGTGGTTAGGTGTATTTTTATTCTCCCCAAAAGAATATAACAGTTAAGAAACCTGTGTATCAGCACAGTTGCAAGTTATGTATGTCACTTGAGAATTGGATTACACCTTTCATAAGTTAGAATGCCAAAGGAATAAAAAAGAAAGCATTATCAAATGTCTAATTTTTATTAGGACCTTTTAGTTTGTGAAAGCATGTCAGTCTCAACTCTTCTGAAGGCTTTCAGAGGAATGCAATTCTATCTGCCATGGACAGAGGACTGATACTTGGGGAATAATTATTCAGCAGAGAGAGGAGAGAGACTTTTCCTTTATGGATATTAGAGGACTTTGGTAGGCTCAGCTATAACACCTTGCAAACTTGCAATGTGTCTAATGGTGGCAGAGATAAGTTATTCCTAAAGGTTATCCCTGTAGAATTAAAAGCATGATCATAAAAAGATGGAAATTTGCTTATCCAAAACTCATAAGGAGGTGAGACTTATGTGCAGAAGGAGACTTATGTGTGAAATAAAGGGCTCAGCGAAGCACTCCTCACAGGGGGATTCTCAGGGATGTTGTTGAATTTCACCAATTAAATTATTAAAATGACAGGAAGCATTTTGGGTCTGGGATAGTTTGAAGACAAACTTTGGAAATAAAGGAAAGTTGAGTATCTTTTGAAACTTCCTTCTCAATTCTGTCATTCGATGGTGAGTATACACCAAGTTTATTTCTTTTTTTTTTTTTTTTTTTTTAAGACAGAATTTATTCACAGAAAAGAATACAGAAAACATTAAGGCACCTGTTAGAGGGAGAAAATTCTGTTGGGGAGAGAGAAGCTCTCTCCGTTTCTCTCCCAGTCTTTCCCCATCTCCTCCTTTAGGCCTTTAGTCTCAGGGTGTATATAGGTGTATGGGTTCCTTGGCCAAGAAACAAATGAATACAGTCCCTTCCACCAGGGGCAAGGTGAATGAATGTATCAATGAATGGATACAGTCCTTTCATGGAATTGAGGCCTAGGAAATTCACAAGAAATTGACCTAGGCATGGGAGATGGGGGTTCCACATTTAGTCCTAAGTGTGAAGTGAAGGAGACACCAAGACACTGGTGTCTCCTCAGCAGTTGTCCAGCCTTTTTGGCAATTGGAGCCTCTGGTGGAGGTTGGAGGTCCCCCTCCTTGCCTGTCATCCAGCCCGCTGGCTCTTCAGCTGGCTGCCACACCACCGACACTGCCAAGGAGGAGGCAG
>CAUYON010163658.1:49-38570 GCA_963573935.1 Arctocebus calabarensis | reverse complement strand
TGTGGTCATCACAGGGAGCTCAGTGTGGTCGTCACAGGGAGCTCAGAGTGGTCGTCACAGGGAGCTCAGTGTGGTCGTCACAGGGAGCTCAGTGTGGTCGTCACAGGGAGCTCAGCGTGGTCATCACAGGGAGCTCAGCATGGTCATCACAGGGAGCTCAGTGTGGTCATCACAGGGAGCTCAGCGTGGTCGTCATAGGGAGCTCAGCATGGTCGTCACAGGGAGCTCAGCATGGTGGTCACAGGGAGCTCAGCACGGTCGTCACAGGGAGCTCAGCACGGTCATCACAGGGAGCTCAGTGTGGTCACCACAGGTAGCTCAGAGCTCAGCATGGTCATCACAGGGAGCTCAGCGCAGTTGTCACAGGGAGCTCAGCATGGTGGTCACAGGGAGCACAGCACTGTGTTCACAGGGAGCTCAGCATGGTGGTCACAGGGAGCTCAGCACGGTCATCACAGGGAGTGCAGCACTGTGTTCACAGGGAGCTCAGCATAGTGGTCACAGGGAGCTCAGCACGGTCATCACAGGGAGCGCAGCACTGTGTTCACAGGGAGCTCAGCATGGTGGTCACAGGGAGCTCAGCGTGGTCGTCACAGGGAGCTCAGCATGGTCATCACAGGGAGTGCAGCACTGTGTTCACAGGGAGCTCAGCGCAGTTGTCAGAGGAAGATGCAACAGATGCCTCCCAGGCCTCGCTCAGCAGCAAGCCCTGGAGATGGGCGCAGTGAACACAGTGCTGGCAAACGCCTTCCCCTTAGGGGCACAGAGTTTGATAGTGAGTTTTCTAGCATGGTACCTGGGACAAGATCTCAGGGGTGGGAAATGCAGAGGAGATGGAAGAACCAAGAGTAACACAGTGCAGGGAGCCCTCGACTTGATGTTGGAGCTCCCAGGGTCTGTGACTGCTGTACCCTGAGAGGATGGGAACAGAGCCCCTGTGTGCTGTGACTCCACAGGAGGATGTTGACAAGAGACCCAGAGGAAGGAGGGTGAAAGCTGGCCAGGTCACTGTGGGTCATGGAGGTGGTATTCTAGCTACAGCTGTGCAAAGGCATAGTTTCTTTCAGGGCTGAAGCTCAGTAGGACGGCTTCTGTCTGCAGGTGCCTTGTAGACGGGGGGTGAGTTGAAGCTGAGTGTGCCCAGGAAAGCCAGAGGCCCCATCCACAAGACCATCTCATGAGCAAGACCCAGAGGGTAGCCAGGGAGCGCTCCCCTGAACCAGCAGGTGACCTCCCTGCCCATCCTGGACCCAGCCCTGGAGAGGAAAGGCAAAGAGGGAACACGGCTGCCTTCCTCTCTGCCACCCCCAGGGGGCTGTGCGGGGAGGACGATGCCTCAGAGCATAGTCAGCTGTTCTCTAGGACTGAATTTGACACGTTCACTTCCCAGCTAGCCAGTTCACGAAGTGCAAGCAAACCAAGGGACAGCTAATTTCAGGTACAGGGAAGGAGAGGCTGTTTGGAGAAGTCAGTCTTGGCAATAGGGTAGTCGACAATCTGCCAAACTCCTTCTGTGACTCAGGAGAGGATGATCTCACTCTCAGCCTCATCGGCTGTGCACAGCGAGGTGCCTTGAGGACAAGGTGTGTCTGTAGACATCAGGTCTAGTTATACCTTCCTTGCTTTTGAGATCAAAGAAAGCAATAGACTGAAATTACCCTTTTCTTAACCCGTCCTACTGCGATTTTTATAACTCGATGCAACCATTCGACCAAAATTTATTTGATTCTCTTCGATGCTGGGCCTTCTGCTAGGGAATCATTTTTGTGATTTCTTGACAGTCTCCTACAGTGACTAGCATGACAAATCATAAAACTAGAAGAAGCTTGCCCATTTATCTTCTGAGGCAGTGAGGAATCGGGGCTTGAGGAAGATTTCTGGGGATGGGAAAGCCGCTTAATGAAAGGCCAAACTAAGGAGCACGATTTCCTCAATGGCCTGGAGGCAGCCTGGGGCTGAGAGCCAGAAAGCTCGTGGGTCGGGTGTGTGACCAGTGGGGAGAGCAGAAAGGACCCCTGGACTTCAGAGCCTCAGAGCTCAGGTGAAGGCTCAGCGATTCTTCCCCAGGCACTTTTCTTTAAGCCTCTCCTCCCTGCCAGAAGAGTGAGAAAACATTTTATGGTTTCCAAATCATCTCTTCTTTAAGTTTCGAGGAATGAGTGGGGCACTCCGGAGCCTGGCACGACAGCAACCCCCACCCGCACGCAGCCTGGTGTTGAGGGCTTCAATGCAGGGTCGGTCTCAGAACACTCCTGACACTGCAGGGAAGCTGGGCCAACTGCCTGCGGGCCAAGATGGCGGGCGGCGGTGAGCCTTCACATTGTAAATTAGAAGGGATGTCCCCTTTTTAAGTCATTGTTTGCTTAGGTTGCTAATTTATCTTTTTATCAGAGATGTATCCTTCTCCACTCACATTCTTTTTTTTTTTTTTTTTTTTTTGAGACAGAGTCTCTACTGTCGCCCTGGATAGAGTGCTGTGGTGTCACAGCTCACAGCAACCTCAGACTCTTGGGCTTAAGCCTTGCCTCAGCCTCCCAAGTAGCTGGGACTATAGGCGCCCACCACAATGCCTGGCTATTTGGGGGTTATAGTTGTCATTTGTTGTTTGGTGGGCCAGGGCTGGATTGGAACCCACCAGTTCCAGTGTATGTGGCTGGTGCCCTAGCCACTTGAGCTACAGGCACCAAGCCCCCATTCACATTCTTAAACTACCTTCCTCTCTGCTACCATTTCTTAATTGTATAAACGTGGATTTACTGTGACTGACTTGGCAAATTTAGATTTTCAGAAAAGTATCTTAAAATTTTTACAGAGAGCTTTCTGGAGATGGGTAATAACAGTGATTGGAATTGATAGTCCCTTGAAGGAGAATAAATTGAAAATGTTGCCAGGGCTCCAGGAAGTGACATGGAGTTGATATCTCCATTTGTTTTCTGGTTAAGCCTTGGCTGTTTCTGTCTAAAGTGGTGGATAGGCCTGTTATTTTACTGCAATAGTAATCACAGTATGTGTTGTGTATGAATATATCAGTTAAGAGTTTTTGGCTTCTTACAACAGATATTACCCTTGACTAACTTAAACAAAGGTGAACTTATTGAATTTATTGAAAATATATTGGGAGCGCCTACAACCCCTGCAGGCCTGGACAGCCAGCCCTGGACGGAGCAGGAACAAGGTTCAAACCCAATACAGGGCCTGCAAAGACCCCAGAGCCATCACAAGGTGATGCCATCCCCGGGATAAAGAGGAGCACGCTCTTCCCAGTTTCTGTGTCCTTTTATCTGGGGTGTAAATTCCAAGGGGGGGTTCCTGTCAGGCCAGGGGGCTCACACACTGTGCTTGTTTGGGTCAGTTAGAGCATCAGAAGGCCATGGGGAAGATAGAACTGTTAAAAATGGGAATGAGTGTTCAGCAACCAAAAACTCAATCCATTATACTTCACTTTTCAGAAAAAAAGCAAAGCATTATCCAGCTTCACCTTTGTGGCAACACTCTGAAGTATTCTGGCAGTGTTATGACTGTTTCATAGATGAGGTAATTTAGGATTAACAGATCAGATAAGATCTCCAAATAATATAACAATTAAGTGACAGAATAACATTGGTGACCAAGTCTCCGATTACATATTTTCTTTCTTTGCTGTCTCTGCTTTTGTCTGGTGCTTTGATAATCAGACTAAGATTCTTGAGGAGCTTCAGTTCTAAAAGCTTTTCTCCTCTTATCCCTCCGACCCTCCCACCCTCTGTCATCATTTCTCTCATCTTTCTTTATTCCCTTTGGTTAACACTGTTGAAAGCTTATTGATTCCTCTTTCCTTAAATAACTCAGATTTGAAGAGACTGACTTCAGGTACCGAGAGTATTGACACGTTTTCTTCTGTCTCCCTACTGACATTAATTAGGATGAGTTTTGGCTGAATATGCTACATATTGTTGAAATATCAAAAGTTTTATTCTCTCATGTCAAAGCCAAGCAAGCCAGGCATGTTGGGTGGGTGGCTGTGGATGTCATCGGCCACCCGCATCCTGAGTCTTCTGCCCAGTCACTCCCACGGCTGCAGGGGACCCACCAGCACTCGTGGTACTCAGGGTTGGAATAAAGACAGTGGTCTCCTGAGCTTCTGTCTTGCGCCAGCCTTGTTCTTCTGTAGTTTTTCTCCTTTATCTCAGGCACTTGAGGCCCGAGAGCTGGAAGGGGCCACTTCCTCACTTTGTGCTGATGCCCAGGGACATTTTATTCCCATCCTTTCTCAGACGCCTGTCCCCTTTGCATTGCTGACTGCCAGACTGCACCACTGACATGAGGGTCCAGCACTTGTCTCCTGAAGCCACATCAGGAAAAGAGGGACAAGCGGTTTGAGGAGAAGGAAAAAGAAGTTACTAATGAGGGAAATGGCAGACAATGGTCACCAAATCCAAATCCCCACTTGTGAGCAGAGCATGGCGCTTTCACAGGATCTGATCCCAGAATCCCAGCTCGGGTCTCTCACGGCCTGTGCAACCTGGGACCCCGACCCAGGCCCAGATTCAACCCGTCCTGGGCTGAAATGACCTCATGACCTCTGCCCATCCCACCTTCAGCTAAGAAGATCTGTGACCTTGGCCCAGATGGTTCCCTTGAGCTATCTTCTGTGGTACAAGAAACAAGGGGCCTCAGGCAGGGATGCAAGTTGCAGTTCACAAAAAGTTGAGGAGACAAAATATTGTTGCCATTTTTTCCAGGCCCTTCCCTCTGCACACCACCAGCTGCCACAGAGTCTGGGTCACACCCCTAATCCTCGGGATGTCGCAGCCTCTGACTCAGTCCTCATGCCCACTCTGAACGGTGATTTCCTTTTGAGCACCTCTACAGCTGCGCAGTGACCCATGCCGTACCCAGGTCTTACAGCAATTTGCTGTCACCTTGGATGACCTTTTCTGCTGTCACCTTGGATGACCTTTTCTGCCGTCACCTTGGATGACCTTTTCTTCCACACCAGCTCAGCCTCTTCTCTGCCCTTCCCCTTGACCTTTTACTTACCAACTGTCTCTGAGATCTCAGCTTCAAGCAGCCCACTTGATGTCCGGCTCTCTCTTCCCGCCTTTCAGCTCATCTCTCTGTTCACCCCGCTCAGATCTCTGCTCCATGAGGACTCCCAAGTCACTGGGCTGCCACTTGTCACTGCCCCAGACTCCCCTCACTCCTTCTCACACAAATTCCCCACTTTGTCCTTACCTAGCTCAGATTAAATGTTTATCATTAAATCACTCCTTCCTGTATATTCTCAGGTGTCCACCAAAATTCTGGGCAAAACTTCAGAGCTGGTTGGATCGATTCGTGCCTTCTCAGAACCAGCACATGAGCAGGGACACATGTTCAGCCTCCACCTGGAGCCCGTTCTGCATCTCAGCCGCCTGTCAATGTTACGGAGCAATTTCACCTCTGGTTTCTGGTCAACTCACTCTTGGTCTCCGACACACCCATTTCATGTCATATCAAATCACATCATCTCTCCTTAGACTTCCCAACCATGCTTGTCCGTCTTACTCTTACTGAGAAAACAGAGATCGCAAAAGAGCTGACTTTCCACCTGTCGCAGAATCTACCCCTGTGCTCAGCCTTTTCTTTGGCCACAATCCATGAACCAAGCCCAGCGTCTCCACCGGACCTGGGGTCCTGGGCCCCTCCCTTCTGCTCCTCCAGGCCTTTGCTCCTGTGTCTTTCCCTTTACTCCTCCTCTCTCTCTCTCTCTTTCTCTCTCACACACACACACAGCCTAGTGGTCTCCACAGCCTCCCCCCCTCACCGCCCCATGTCTGGCTTCCCCTTCACGGCACAGCTCTTTGAAAAGTTGTCTTTATTTCCTGACGCCCCCTTCTCCCCTCAGCCCACTTCAGTGAGAGTTCTGGCCTCTACACCACATGGAAAATACACCTCTGTGTTTCTTCTTCGGTCAAAACCCACAGCACATGATCCGTCCTCATCTTAGGTATCCCAGTACATACTATTTCTAAGAATTGCTGCATTCTTAATGGGAACTCAGGCATCATCCACCCTCACGTTTTATAATAGGAGTCCCTGAGGGATTTGAGTTCCTTTACACTCACTGAGTGTATTTGAACTGAATCAACAGAAGAGGGCGAGTCCCCCCTTGGGCACAGGTGCACCAGCCCCCGGGCATGTCTCAGGGGGACTTTTGGTGCAAGATTTCTCATTCACAGTCCCAGCCAGGATTCACCGACACCTGGGCTCTAGAAATTATGAACTGAATACTTGGGCCCAGCGACAGGAAAGGAGTATTGGATGTTTAATCCAGATGCAAAATCTTTTTTAAAATAACTGTCCATTTAATTTATGTAAATTCTCACTGTTTTTTGACTCTCCAGTTTTATTTTGTTTTCCTGGCGATTGGCATTTCCAATCCCTTATCTTTGTTTGAAAACAAATTTGTTTTTGTGGTTTTGTAATAATTTCCGATCGATAAATCCCAGTCATCCTGTGCGTTAAGGTTATCTCAAAATAAGCCTGCCCTGTGGACACTGCCTTCACTGCAGACCCAGGGCAGTGCTTCTTTGCATGGTGGAATTTAGCATCATTCTGTGCCGTAATTTCAGGTCCACAGCCATATGGAATTGTTGAGGGTGGGTCAGGAGGTGAAGTAGTGAAGTGCCGGGATTATAAATTTCAACAGAACTGTTGATTTGGCCAACAAAGTTTTGGGAATCTGAGCATACGTCCAATTCACTAAAGCCCTGGCAACCACTCTCTGTTATCTTAAGTGCAATCAGTTTTATTTGACAAATCTTTGCTGAAGGTCTTGTACGTGTCAGGCACTGTCCTAGGCTCTGGAGACACAGCAGAGGGCAAGACGGGGCAAGGTCCCCAGTCTCATGAAGCCTGAGTTCTGATGGAGGAAGACTGGTAAAAATGAGTGAATGAGTCAATGACCAAGAAAATTTCAAATAGTGGTAAGTGCAATGAAGCAGATTAAGTAATATGACGAGGTATGAAGTATTGGCAGGAGGCAGTGAGAGGCGCAGACCAGGAAGGCCTTTCTGAGGAGCTGACGTTTGCTCTGAGGCCTCAGTGTGAACAATCATGGGGAGGATGTAAGCAGAGCTGGGAGCAAGGCCACGCGCCTGTGGTTCTTCAAGAAAAGGGAAGGTCAGTGCAAAATGTGAGCCAGAAGAGATCAAAGGAGAAGCATAGGGTAGAGAATAGAGAGCAGACCGTGGAGACCACTCTACGCCATTATGAGGATCTTGATTTACTTCTGAAGGTGATAGACAGCTACAGATGATTTTAAAGCGTGATCTAGATTCCATTTTTTAAAGTTTGTTTTAGTTACTGTGCATAAAATAATTTATAGAAGTGGAAGCAAGAAGATTGCAGATAACAGATGGAGACCCCTGGGCTGGGTCTGCGGCCATCAGTCTGAGCAGAATATGCTGGTGTGGGCCCTGCTGGGGCTCGAGTGTAGCAGGTGAGGGAAGAGGAACCAAGGACGGTGTCTGACTCAGGGCTTGAGAGAGGGAGGACTGAAAGAACACAGATTAGTTGGAAAACACAGAACTTAGTTTGGGCCGTGTGAAGTCAGAGACACTTGTTAGAAACCCATGTGAACATATTGAGTGGGTGCTGGACATAGAAGTCACTGCACATGCAGGAGTCACTGCACACATGGGAGTCACTGCACACGTGGGAGTTACTGCAGATACACATGAAAGTCACTGCGTACACAGAAGTCACTGCGCACGTGGGATCACTGCACACGTGGGAGTCACTGCAGATACACATGAAAGTCACTGCGCACACAGAAGTCATTGCACACGTGGGAGTCACTGTGCACATAGAAGTCACTGCGCACGTGGGAGTCATTGCAGATACACACAAAAGTCATTGCACACACAGAAGTCACTGTGCACGTGGGATCACTGCACACATGGGAGTTGCTGCAGATACACACGGAAATCACTGCACACACGGGAGTCACTGCACACATGAGAGTCACTGCACATGTGGGAGTCACTCCAGATACACACAGAAGTCACAGCACATGTAGGAGTCACTGCAGATACACACGGAAGTCACTGAACATGTGGGAGTCACTGCAGATACCACAGAAATCACTGCACATGGGGGAGTCACTGCACATGTGGGAGTCACTGCAGATACACACAGAAGTCACAGCACACGTAGGAATCACTACAGATACACACGGAGGTCACTGCATATGTGGGAGTCACTTCAGATACACATGGAAATCACTGCACATGTGGGAGTCACTACACATTTGGGAGTCACTCCAGATACACATGGAAGTCACAGCACATGTAGAAGTCACTGCAGATATACACGGAAGTCACTGCACATGTGGGAGTCACTGCAATACCACAGAAATCACTGCACACGGGGGAGTCACTGCACATGTGGGAGTCACTGCACATTTGGGAGTCACTCCAGATACACATGGAAGTCACAGCACACGTAGGAGTCACTGCAGATATACAAGGAAGTCACTGCACATGTCGGAGTCACTGCACATTTGGGAGTCACTCCAGATACACACGGAAGTCACAGCACATGTAGGAGTCACTGCAGATATACACGGAAGTCACTGCACATGTGGGAGTCACTGCAATACCACAGAAATCACTGCACACGTGGGAGTCACTGCACACGTGGGAGTCACTGCACATTTGGGAGTCACTCCAGATACACACAGAAGTCACAGCACATGCAGGAGTCACTGCAGATACCACAGAAATCACTGCACACGTGGGAGTCACTGCACATTTGGGAGTCCCTCCAGATACACACAGAAGTCACAGCACATGCAGGAGTCACTGCAGATACACACAGAAGTCACTGTGCACGTGGGAGTCACAGAACATGCAAGAGTCACTCCAGATACACACAACTCACTGCACACGTGGTAGTCACTGCACACATGGAAGTCACTCCAGATACACGCAGAACTCACTGCACACGTGGAAGTCACTCCAGATACCCGCAGAACTCACTGGACACGTGGGAGTCCCTGCACACGTGGAAGTCACTCCAGATACACGCAGAACTCACTGGACACGTGGGAGTCCCTGCACACGTGGAAGTCACTCCAGATACACACAGAACTCACTGCACACGTGGGAGTCACTGCACGCACAGGATTTCCCACCAGGCCTCCCGGGCTTGCACAAAATGGTACAGGATGGTGGCTGAAAGTGCTGGTTCTGCAGGGGAAAGTCTTTGTTTGAAACCGGGTTCTGCCCAACAGTTCTATGACTTAACTCTGAGTAAGATTCTTCAGTTGTTTAGACCTCAAAGACCTCTTTTATGTAAGTATTTAAAATATTATGTACTTCACAGATGGATCGTAAAGATTAAATAAGTTAATTTATGCAAGGTGTTGAACAAAGTGCCGGGCACAGTGGCTCACGCCCATAATCCCAGCACTCTGGGGGCCCAGGCGGGTGGATCTTCTGAGCTCACAGGTCCAAGACCAGCCTGAGCAAGAGTGAGACCAAGCCTCTAAAAAACAGCTGGGCGTTGTGGTGGCACTTGTAGTCCCAACTACTTGGGAGGCTGAGGCAAGTGAATCACTTCAGCCCAAGAGTTTGAGGTTGCTGTGAGCTGTGACACCACAGAACTCTACCCAGGGCAACAAAGTAAAACTGTCTCAAAGTACCTAGAAAAATATAAGCACACAATATGTGTATATTAAGAATTTTTGTTGAACATCTACTCTGAAACACGCCCTTCATATACATGATTTTGCCTGATCACCCGCCTCCTTGGCCAATTCTCAGTCTATAGGACAGTGAGAACAGATAGGTGCAAATACAGGTTTATTTTTCACTTCAAAAAGTGTGCATGCCTGCACACACCACGCTGGGCTTATCAATCTAGGAAATATCCCTGTGGGCCTGAAATGGGGGCTCCCCCCGCTGAAACTGCTGGGCACTCTTCTTCTGCGTCCGTCATTTCAGATTTAACATGTTCCCGTGTCAGTCCCACCCGCACCTTCTGCTGCTGCCTCCTCGTCTCGGTCAGTAGCGTCGGGACTCCCACTGCTCAGGCACAGCCCTCGCTGGCCGTCTCTGCCCTGTCCTTCTGGCATGTGCCTTGTGAAAGCTTCACACGGTGGCTTCGCGGAGCCTCCCGCTCACTTGGCTACACTCCCTCCCTCCTGCTCCAGCCACGCTGGCCACCTTGCGTCACTCAGGCACATCAGGCAGGCTCCCGCCTCTGCACTGTCCGTTTCCTCGGCCCGACGTTCAGGGTCCCAGATGTTTCCCAGATGCTTTGCTAAGCTGGCCGCCTGCTCAGAACTGAAGCTTTCCTGGCACAACTTCCCCTTCCCTCCCCTGCCTTCCATATGCCATTTTGCCTCTGGGGAAGCCTCGGTGAGTTTCTGTTCCAATGGTGGGCTCATTCTGAGCAGAGCCCTGCTCCCTGAAGCCAGCTGTCCTGGAGACAGCTCTTCTACCCAGTAAAGGCCACTGGCCATCTGCCTGCTGGTTTGCACCACAGCTGTTCCCAGCTGCAGCAGAGACTGCCGGCTTTCTCTAGGGCAGCAAGAATTTCAGGGGTGGTAACCTAAGGCCTTACCTCACTGGTGACTCCAAAGGCTCAGAATCTTTTTATCTTCTTTTCCCACCATCCGGGTGCTTATCTTCAAAAGCAAAATACTGCCTTGTCTATGCATTGAGTCTCCCGTTCCAGGTAGAGAAAAAGAGGAAAGGGCAAAGGGCCCACGAAGAATGATGAGTCCTGGGGAGTAAACTTTGTCCTCTGTGGGTTGAACAGCCTGAAGTTACTGACTTTCAGCTACTTTTCAACCTGTAAATATGGCAGTGTCATATGCTGTAACCTCATATCTGGGGGTCGGGGAGGCCTTGCCCAGAGACGGACACCCACCTACATCTCAGACACAAGACGGAGAGATCATGTGGGCCTTTGGGAGCCGGTTCCATGCCTACCGTTCACAGGGTGGCTGACCTTCCCTCAACACCCAGCCCCCTGCCCCTGCACCGAGCCAGTTATTGGGTGGCCCCTCTCTGGCACAGACTGTGATTCATGATTTTGTACTAAATTCCTGCTCCACACTTCGTCCTATGAGAACATCTGGGTGTCCTATCTGCAGGAGTCGCATGTCAGAGAGTCGGGCGGCAGGGTCACCCCCAGCCCCTCTGTCTGAGAAGCCGCGCTGCTGTTTCTGTTCCGCACATTCTCCCTGAGTGGGACGTGGCCAGGAAGCTGCAGAGCCCCATCTGCATCTTGGTACATAGAGTCTCATCTCAACCTCACCGCAGGTTTCCAGCTTTCTCTTCTGTCACCAATTTAGACACGACAAAACTAAGCCTTGGAGAGGTTAAATCCAAGGCAGTTTATCTCACAAATGACAAAGAGCTTCCATTTAAATACAAGTCTGCCTCAGTCCAAAGCTTCTGCCTGGCCCACTGCACTAAACAGCTGCTGTTCACCTGTCCCAGGACAATCGTCTCTTGCCCTTTTGGAGTCCCTAAAGTTGTCCTGAGTATTTCTTTTCTTTTCTTTCTTTTTTTTGGTTTGCGATTTTTGGCTGGGGCTGGGTTTGAACCTGCCACCTCCGGCATATGGGGCCTGCGCCCTACTCCTCTAAGCCACAGCAACCTCCCTCATCCCAAGTATTTCTTAACGGGGCCAACAAAGAAGGGCAGCTTAAGTTCCCAAGAAGTTGCTCTCCTAGGTACAGTCGCTGCGTCCCCCCAATTCCTCGTCTTTCTGTCCCCTGTCCCAGACCCTTGCTCACACATGGATTTGGTTTTGTGGAAATATTAGAAAAGATATTCTAGAAGGAGGGATTGGCGAGGAGTAGAGAGAAAAAGTGAGGAAACTGCTCCAGGAGAGGGCATGATTCCCGGGGTCGTAGTGGAGGAGACAGGAGGGCACATTCGCTTAAAAGTCAAGTTCAGATCACACCATTAGCACCTTGACTGCCAGCCAGAGGACCTTTCTTCTATTGGCAATGGAGAAATATTAGAAATTTTGCACTTGAGAGTTAAATTACACTGTATGTTTGGGGCTACAACTTTAGAAACAAAGTTTGAAAATTGCTTTGAATACCAAGCAAACGTTACAGTCCTACTTATAGGGATTCCCAAGGGAGATTTGAAAGGTTCGTGCCCTCTGCCAAGATGGCAATAAGATTTATAGCTGATGCATCAGAAGAACCATTAAATGGACAAAATGGAAAATCGCCTATCTCTCAACTCAGTTTTCCCAGAACGAATAAGAGTTGCTCCTAGTTTTGTTAAGTAAGAAATGACCTTTAGCATCTCCAAATTCTGTGTTAAAGTAGTTCCTGCACTGTAAAACCAGCATGGGAAATGAAATGAGTTATGGCCCCCTTGTCTAGAGCAGACGGGTCATGCTTCAGAATAGAACTGAAATAAAAATATTGAAGAATATTGAAGAAGTGAAGTGACTCATTTGTAAAATTGGGAAGCTTCGTAAGTAAACTCTGCTAGACTGTTTAAGGTGGTGGTTTATTTTTGTGCCACATCACTGAGGTGGCGCAGAAGACAATGCATCCATCTGTGAGTCAGACACGTGAGTCAGCTACGCTCAAAAGCCTCCTGCCCTGGTGATTACCGAAGCTGGTGTTTTGGGTTGAGCAGGTAATTCACCAGTAAGTTAAGATAATTGAGTATTAAAGAGGAAATCCATGTTGTGAACAGATAAAACGTGGAAATGGAATTATTGACAGAGCTGAGAATAAGTTTTCAGGGATGCTTTTATAAAAATAAATCAACCCTTCCAATGCCTAGTTGCATGTGACTGAATCGGAGGACAGGCTTGCAGGAGAAGCAGCTGAAAGGATGGCTTTGTGACTGTGTTACCTCAAGTGCTCAGGTTGGAAGGCAGCAACTGTTTCTGTCATTGAAGGAGTGGATTTGTGCAACGGCAATGCCTCCTTTGAAATGGGCGTCTGGGAGGTACTGACATCTGAACAGGAAATGAATTCATATTGGTTAAAAAGGAGTACTTTTCTGTCTGCTTCCAAATGCACAGCTCCAATATGCCTTGTTTGAAAGGATTGCTCTGGAAGAAGAAACAGAAGTTCATCATAATAATTTGCCGTTTTTATGCTCCACGTGAGGACCAAGTGTGGGGTAAAGGATTGGTGCAGTTCCCCAGGACACGTGCTGCTAGGGCCCCCCCCAAACCTGACTGGCTGTACCTCGGCCTTAGAGAATAAAGTATGAGACTTCCTCGCGGGATGAAGGGCAAGCTATGCACTGCTCATAGTGTTTGGTTTATATTACAGGAAGATTTAATTTCTAAAAATAACGGCAAAGAACAGCAAAGCCTGGAGACTTTGCTTGAGCTCTAATAAAATCATGGCACCATTTATTTTTGGAGCAGTGACATTTCTGAAATTCTGCAGATGCAAAATCAATGCTAAGCGGTTTTACAGAAATTGGATGCATTTTACATGAGATTACCACCAGAGCCGAGCGTGACGCAGGAGCAGTGCAGAGGGCAGTGCCGGGAACACACCGCAGGCCGGTCTGGGCGCCGTCTGGCAATGATGGCCCCTGTGCCACACATTCAGACGTCAGCTCCTCCGCTCGAGGTCTCAGAGTGGTAGTGTGTCTGTCCAGGGGGCTTGACCACTCACGATACTCTTGCCACAGTTCTTACTGTTTTAAAACACATCAGGAAGTCAGTGGTGAACAGACAGTGTTTTATACCCTGATAAACACAATGATACAGCCAGCTGGGACGTTATCGTAGAAAAAGAGAAGGTCTGTGAAGTAACTCCAGAGACTGTCCACTATGGAAAAAAAAAAACAGGAGAAAACCAGGGAAGATGCTATCTTGACAGTCAAATAAAGAGAAATATAACGCAGTTCAAATAAATAGTCCTGACAGTGGAGAACCATCCCGGCTGAGCACTGCCCATTTGTTTGGATGTGATGTGGAACGTTGACGGTCCTGACCGGACGGATTCCAGGAGGGAGCAGTGGGGACCAAATCCTGATTGTAGTGAGTGGAGAAGAAAATAGGCGTTGAAGAAGCAGAGACAGCAAGAAAGACAACGTCTCAAAATGTTTTATTTAAAAAGAAGTGTCGGAAAAACAAGGCCATGGAAGGAGGGAGGTGGGGCTTACTCACATGTATTTTTCTTGATGTTAAAAGCATCGTACCGAGGTACAAATGACTCGCAAGACATCTGCTTTGCAAAGTGTGCACTTCAGACATGTGGTCCACTCATGGGACCGTCACCACATTCGGGATGGTGAAAACACCGTCAGAACCACAGGTTCCCCTCTGTGCCCTTCCCACGCCCCTCCTTCCTGGAAGCACCGCCTGCTTTCTGTCCTTGTAAACTGTTTGTGTTTTCTGGAATTCTGAACAAACGCTATTGTGCAGCACGTGCCCTTTTCATCTGCTTCCTTTCACAGTGTAACTAGTTAGGTGAAAGTCAGGTGAGGTCAGGTGAGGTCAGGTGAAGGTCAGGTGAAGGTCAGGTGAGGTCGGGTGAGGTCGGGTGAGGTCAGGTGAAGGTCGGGTGAGGTGAGGTCAGGTGAAGGTCAGGTGAGGTCAGGTGAAGGTCAGGTGAAGGTCAGGTGAGGTCAGGTGAAGGTCGGTGAGGTGAGGTCAGGTGAAGGTCGGGTGAGGTCAGGTGAGGTCAGGTGAAGGTCGGGTGAGGTCAGGTGAGGTCGGGTGAGGTCAGGTGAGGTCGGGTGAGGTCAGGGGTTGCTGCGGTCATCAGTGGCTCACTCCTTTTTATTGTTCAGTGGCGTCTTCTGCTGTTTGATACATCACCATTTGTTTATCCCTTCACTTGGTAGGGTTGTGACGTTTCTGGGTTTTTCTCTATCAAAGCCACCATGAATCCTCGACACAGGCAGGCACACTGTGCAAGCCGCAGTGAACACGCCAGCACCTGCAGCTTTGGGAGCTCGTGCTGTGCGCCTTCCTCAGGGGGTTGGGTGACGTCTCAGGTGGTTTGGTTTGCATTTCTCTGATGATCAGGGATGACAAGCATTTTCTCAGTTCTGTTGGCCGTCCGTCTGTCATCATAAGAAAGGTTGCTGTTTCATGTCTCTGTCCTGTGCATGAGTCGTTGTCAGAAAGTTATTTAAACCCTTTGAATTTCAATTTCACAACTGTAAAATAACGAAGTGATTATAGCAATGAGATGAAGTAAGATATCCGAAATGCTTAGCCCGTGGTTGGACAGCTTGTACCTGCTCAATACCTGTCAGGAAAAAAGAAGTATAGATTTTCTATAAGTGTAGATTTCTAAGGAAGACAGAAAAGATTCTGGGATCTCATTTCCCCACCTCTAGTTTTTCTTTCCCCCCTTCTCTCATCCCTCCTTACTTCTCAAAAGAGCGTATTTAAACTCGCAGCGCCAGGCTCTCTGCAGGTGAGGCTCATGAATGACGGTGCCTGGAGCCTGGGGGGTCACTGACACAAACTCTGCTCAGTGCTGTGTGGACGGAGGCTCAGGCAGCAACTTCCAATTTTATGATTACTCCAGTTTGTAGATACTCTATTGCAACTCTTTGCACTTCCCTACCTCCACCAAAAGGAGATATTTGGCCTATTCTTTCTCAAGAGAATAGAAATAGTTTTTTGTTTTTTGGCGGGGGAGGGATTGAAACAAAGCCTCAAGCTGTCGCCCTGGGTAGAGTGCTGTGGCATCACAGCTCACAGCAACCTCCAATTCCTGGGCTCAAGCGACTCTCTTGCCTCTGCCTCCCAAGCAGCTGGGACTACAGTTGCCCGCCACAACGCCCGACCATTTTTTGGTTGCAGCTGTCATTGTTGTCTGGTGGGCACGGGCTGGATTCAAACTGGCCAACTCAGGTGTACGTGGCTGGCACCTTAGCTGCTTGACCCATAGGCGCTGAGCCTAGAATAGAAATAGTTTTTAAAAATGCAAAGTTCTTGCAGAGCAAAGAAATGGGACAGCATCTTCCAGGTGGACCCCAGCCCCTTTGTGGAGCTCTCTTTAGAAGGTCAACAACTTGTGAAGTTTGATCTGAAAAGTCTCATTTTCTGAAATAAACACAGTAACAATCACCAAAAATATTTCAAACTTGTGACAAATTTTTACATCAATTGATATTTTAAATTTCAAATTTCATTGGAATTGGCAGAATTTCTGGCCCATTGGTAAGAAATAAATAAAAGAGCCTTTCCCCCAAAAGGGAAAATTTTCAAGGACAAGAATAGATCGACTCTGTTGCTAGTAACTGAGGTTGCTGTTGGTGTTGTGTGAACTCACGCAGTCCGCGAATGACACGTCATTAACTCAGTGAGTTAATACATTGGTAAATACAACCAATGGCCTCATGGGCTCACAGCCTTGTGAACAGAGAAGGCAACAAGAAAGAAAAAAAAAACAACTATAGCAAAAGTTGCCGTGGGCACTACAGAGACAAGGTTGGGGAAGGGGTTTGCTGGTGGGTGACCTAGTCCAGGCTCAAGGAATGGGAAGGAGGAAGCCTCGCAGACAGCAGAGGAGAACAGCGGCAGAGAAGCCGGCATTCACTCACTCATTCACTCACTCACTGATTCATGTACTCACTCATTCACTCACTTATTCACTCACTCACTCCTTCATTCACTCACTGATTCATGTACTCACTCATTCACTCACTCACTGATTCATGTACTCATTCATTCACTCACTCATTCACTCACTCGCTCCTTCACTCACTCATTCACTCACTCGTTCCTTCACTCACTCATTCACTGACTCACTGATTCATGTACTCACTCATTCATTCACTCACTGATTCATGTACTCACTCATTCATTCACTCACTCATTCCCTCACTTGCTCCTTCACTCACTCACTGATTCATGTACTCATTCATTCACTCACTCGCTCCTGCACTCACTCATTCACTCACTCACTGATTCATGTAATCACTCATTCATTCACTCACTGATTCATGTACTCATTCATTCACTCACTCATTCACTCACTCACTGATTCATGTACTCACTCATTCACTCACTCCTTCACTCACTGATTCATGTACTCACTCATTCACTCACTCACTGATTCATGTACTCATTCATTCACTCACTCATTCACTCACTCACTGATTCATGTACTCACTCATTCATTCACTCATTCACTCACTCGCTCCTTCACTCACTCATTCACTCACTCACTGATTCATGTACTCACTCATTCATTCACTCACTGATTCATGTACTCACTCACTCATTCATTCACTCACTCATTCACTCACTCACTCATTCACTCACTCACTGATTCATGTACTCACTTATTCACTCACTCATTCACTCACTCGCTCCTTCACTCACTCATTCACTCACTGATTCATGTACTCACTCATTCATTCACTCACTGATTCATTTACTCACTTTCATTCACTCACTCATTCACTCACTCCTTCACTCACTAGCTCCTTCACTCACTCATTCATTCACTCACTGATTCATATACTCACTCATTCATTCAATCGTTTGACACATATTTATCCAGCATTCTCTATGAGCCAGGAATTGTTTAAAGCAAAAAAAGATGTGCCAGTATGAAACAAATGTGCAAACTCTCTGAATTGAGAGAGGATTTGCTTCTGTAACAGAAAGAAAGTCACTGTGGCTGAGTCATACCAAGCAGGGGTGCATGGGGTATAAAAGGGGGGCAGAGGGACAGCAGGGGCCAGATCACATGAAGGTCTGTGCCACAAGGCAGGGGGTGGGGATTGTGTTCTGAGGCTGGGGACATGACTTAACTTTTACATTAAAGAATTGCTTCTAGTGTTATGTGGAGAAAGGTTCAGAGCATGGGGGGTGGGAGTGGGGAGAGCTGGGGGCAGCTCTAGTTCAGATGAGAGATTTTAACGCCCTGAAACAGAAGCAACTGCACAGGCAGAGAAAACTGCATGGCATGGACGTCGGGTGGACAAGGGCCTGTTGGGCAGCTGAAGAAGAGGAAGGGGGCTGGGGAGGAAGCGCCATCATGAAGGACTCTGGTTCCTATGACTGGAAGACGGCGCTTCTGTTTATGGGGTGAGGGAGGATGGGTGAGCGATGGGAAGGGAGACTGGGGGAGGCAGGCCAAAGATTAAAACAGATTCAAGTTTCCTGGCCCAGGTCTTGAATTAAATCAATGCAGAAATGAAATTTCCTGTCTCGGGGCTTGCACGTCCCCGTCAGTGGAGTGCACAGACAGACGCTAAACAACCACTTCTCTGCAGTATTGGAGACACTGCTTTCAAGCAGTTTTCTGGAACCGATTTCCAGATGGTATGTGAGAACTTATAAAGGAAAGCAGAATCTCTCCTCTCCTCTCCTCTCCTCTCTTCTTTTCTCCTTTCCTTTCCTCTTGCTCTCTCTGAGACAGGCTCTACTTCTGTTGAATTATATTCTATAATTCTAATTCTAGTTCTGTTGAATTATCTTGGCCCACTGCAATCCTGAACTCCTGAGCTCAAGCAATTCTCTTCCCTTAGCCTCCCAAGTAACCAGACAGGTGCGTGCCCCCGCACCCATCTAATTCTTTTATTTTTTTATGTTGCCTACGCTGATCTTGAACTCCTGGCCTAAGCAATCTTCCTGCCTTGGCTGCTAAAAGTACTAGGATTACAGGCGTGAGCCACCCTGCATCAATTTCTTGAAGCCATCACTGATTGAATAAGAACTAGTTTTCCCAGATCATTTTCATTTCCCTTTGAGCTACTGGAAGCTGGCACTGTATTTCTTAATAAAGATTTTATTTAATTAATAGATTTTATTATTGGCAGGGCTATGTAACTCATGAATTGGAGTATGTTTATATTATTAAGAGAGCATTTGATTATCTCTTATGATAACATTAATTTTAATGGAGAATGTATCTGGAAAATACTGAGCTAGTAGAATAATTTGTATACCCAAAGCGTGTCCTAGATGCATGGTAGAGCTACAGCAATGCAAAGTTGTTCCCTCTACCCCCACTACCCGTTTTAATTCTACATACAAAGCACATCCCCATACAAAGTTATTTCCTTTCAGGGGACCCCTGCCTTTCTTGATAACAACTATGCCTTAAAAAGTTACTATTGCTGTTAAGAGTTGTCTTATCCCTGAAGGAATTTTAATGAATGAAAGTTTGAAAATGGGTCTGTGAAATTCCAACCATAATCTGAAACATAAGAAAACATACTTAACAACGTTCCTATCTGAAGAACATTTTTTATATGGAAATAGAGCGTTGTGTAAACTTTCTAGAAGTAACATTCTTGCAGTTGTGAAGTGGGAACGTAACATGGTCTTAATCTTCCTTGCAGATTAAATCATATGACATAGGTACAACAAAGGGTCTAATTATTAAAGGATCATGTTAAAATATTCTCCTAAGCATTTGAAACAAAACTTTGTAAACAATAGTCCTTATCTTACAACCTCCATAGAAAAATTAGGTGTTCAGTGATGTTTGGGGTGTTGTTCTCTTGTGAAACATTTAAAACCTGGAACACTGGGGGGAAGGGGTGTGCCAGGAAAAAAGGGATCTCCATTTGGGGACTCCACTGACGCCTTCCCCTGCAAGAGCCTTTAGTGCAAATGGAACTGGCTTTTTGTCAAATAAGAGGTGAACCTATGGGGTGCTTGTGTTCACTCAGCACACACTACTGTGTTCATTCTGGTTTAGACTCAGCCCTGGGCCCTGGGAATACACAACTGAATTAAGGCTTAGTTCCTGAAGAACACAGCCAGGGTGGCTGATTCCGAGATCAAGGAGGGGCTGTGAGGATATAAAAGAGGGGACTGGGGCACAGATTCCAGCTTGTAATAAAAGAGGTCACATTTCAGACTTTTCTGAACATTTTAGGTCTCCATTCTCTCCTCTTTGAAACGGCCTAAAGAGATTGGGCCTGCTGGGGTTGCTGTAAGAATGCGGCAGTGCAGAAGGCCCTTTTTCTAAGACAGAAAAGCAAACTCGAGCCCGCAGAGTTCTTGCCTTGCCCGAGGGCAGTGGTCCAGATCCACTACCCTGTGGGTTTCAACCTCCTGTGTGGAGTTTGCAGTCTTTGCTGGAGGGTCACTGTCCAAGAGGCTCATCTGGAGAGTGACTGAGTTGGAGAAGGGAAATCTACTCTGCTCCAGAAATGAACTATTCCTAGGACGTTGCTTCCTGAGTCTTTGTTGCAGAAATTGGGGTTTGCACAGGTAACCGGAGATCAGGAAATAGCCCTTTCCCCGGGACAATTGCAAACAATTCTGGAACCACCTGGCTTAACTTGAATTCTTGAAAGTAGAGTTTCTCCTGGTTCAATCAAAGCTTTCACACATGCCTTGTGGTTCTGCTCTTTATCCCCAAATTTCCCCCTAGGCTTATGAATAAGGCTTCAGTCTTATTTCTCTCCCCAAGACTGAGGCGGCCCCACCTACTGGGACGGGCGCGCCGAGGACACCGTGGCGTCTCCTGCCATCTGCTGGTCCTTCTGTGTCCTGCTCCAGCTCCTCCGGGCCGACTTTGCAAGGATTCCCAGAAATGGAAACCACCAGGCAGAGAACTGTCCTGCTTTTACTGAATAAAAAAGAGATGAGAATACAGAACAGGGGCTGGCACAAGATGGCTTCCTCCTCACGGGGTTGTGTAAAGATGTGACCGTCACAGACAGCTAAGATATTTCGATGCAGGCTGTTTTGCTCAGAGAGTACATAGAAGTGCTTTCTCAAAAATCCATTTTATTTTTAGAACATTGCCTCATAAGGCTGATCAAATAAATTAATGCCATATCTCTATAAATTCACTTGCCGGGAGCAGCAGAAGCCCATGCCGGTGTGACAGAGGTGAGGGCAGAGTCAAATGGGGACTGGGGGTCACTTCAGAGCAAGCGACAGTGTGCTTTAGTCACTTCCCTCGTTGCTTTGAAGACCTGCTGTTTCCAAGGCTCTGCCCAGAAGCCTGGGATATAAGTGAGAGAGTGCGGCTCCCTCTCTCGGAGGTCACAGTCTATGGGAGCAGCTAACTAAATTGACGATCCCTCGATGAAGGAGCGTGCATCAAACTCCCAGCAGCTTCAGTGCCAGAGAGAACTTCCTGGAGGAGGTGACGTGAGCCGAGTTTTGAACATTGTGATTTCCTGGGTGTTCCCACTCCTGGAACCCCGTTCTTACACACAGCAGCACTCACCACCATGCCTCAAGGAGCTGAGAACTAGATACAAAACAGAAGAAAGTTGTTAAGGGCTTCAGACAACAAACAACCGATTCGGTCCTGGGAGGTGAGCGGAGCAGACCCAGCAGGAAGACAGAGTGAGGACCCTGGAGGTCAGACAGCGGGGTTGGGAGGGGTCTCTCGTCCAGGAGGTGTAAGTCACCCTCAAATGTTCCCAACCTTGGGGGCAACTTTTCTCTCCGAAACTTCCTGCGACGGTGGCTGAGTTAGCTGTGAGCTGACAGTCACCACCTGGCGTCTTACTCAGATTCCTCAACATGATGACCCAGCGCTGGGAAAATGCTCGGGAAACTATAGGAGAGCTGTCAGGAAACCATCAAAGAGCCACAGAACATGATATGTCCGAATCGGAGAACCTGTTAAATGCCTTAAAACACAGTCACGCTCCAAACTCGCAGAAAAAGAACACTCAGAAGAAAAACACACAAAGCTCCTAGTGACGAACGCTGTTTCCCTGTATTGCCTACTTTGATGGAACGTTCTCATATCACTTTTATAATGATTTCTTCAATATAAAGAAGCTAAAAGTGAAAAGTGTGTCCTGATTGAGAAAGAGGCAGAAGTCACCATAACCAAACAGTGCCCTGTTTATGTGTCTATTTCTGCTATCCCAGATTCCGCCCCGCGCCACCTGATGTGCCCCAGCCGTGGTTATATATTAGCTGTGCCTATCGGGTCTGTCCTCAGCCTTCCCCTTGCCCACGCCCCTCCTTGCTCCTGGGTCTGTGGGACTATTGTGTGTCTGCCCACTAATGGCTGGTGTCTGTTTGGTGATTCCCGTTTGTTCCCTTGTGGGGTGCTTTGAAATGGTCCCCAGGGGACATGAAAGGCCGTTTGTTCCCCCAAGACTGCCTCTCTGCAGCAGAGACTCCTTCCCTGGCTTCTGAATTCCAGCAGGCTCTCCTCTGGAGTCACGCAGGGGAAGGAAGAAAGGAAACAAAAGGAAAGAGGGGCAGCTAGGGAGGAGGTTGGGGTCCGAGTCTAGCCCCAGTGGGCGCGGCAGGACGGAAAGTCCTGGGTGCTCACACCAAGTCACCCAAAGGGGATCTTTACGCCCTGCCCTTGCCCACCAGGAATGCCTTTAGCAGAGAGGAGAGCAGGTGAGCCCTGGTGGAAACCCTCCGGGGCGGAGGCTCGGAGCCTGGCGGGCTCGCCCCTTGGCACCGCCCCTGAGGCTTTAGCACGGACGCACACAGCAGTAGCTCACGATGCTCCGTGAGCCGGGCTGTGTGAGCGCACACCCACTGGTTAGAGGTGAGCCAGGCCTTTGTGCTTCCAGACACCAACCCTGTGGTTACGGGGTCATCAGCAAGCCCAGCACAGCCTGGAGGGGCTGGGGCAGCAGCCGGATGCCAATGTTAAGAGTGTATTGCAATGTTTAATATCCACAAGGCCATATGGATACACACAAGATGAGTAACAACTTGAGTCCACGTGGGATTTAGGAGCTTATGCCCACTGTCAAGCTCTGTGCGATCCCACCTTCCCATCTGGAGACCGACCTCGTGACCGCTGGCTCTACAGGACTGAGTGGCGTAGCGGTGCTTGCCCACACGGTGCTGCTCATCCTGCTGGCAGCTAGCACAGCGCGCCCAGGGAAGTTAGCAGCTCCGCTTTGCGATACTTTCACCTCCTGCAATGCACATGGCCTGGGACACGGCTCTCCCTCCAGCAGGCGGGCGAACAGGCTGGTGCGAGTGACCGCCCGCCCGCCGGACCGCCGCTTGCAGTCTTTGAGAGGCAGCCTCGTCCCAGACCGTCATCCTGCTGAGAAAACCTGTCTGCGGCATCCCGAGAGCCCAAGTCCGTGCTGGGGCGTCGTGGCTGTCCCTTCCTCGCCCTTTCACCCCGTGTCCTCCGTTGCTACCCATCAGGCACTGCAGTTGTGCGTCCCACAGGCAGCTCCCCAGGACGGCCTCCCCGCAAACACTGCCCCCTCGCATTCTCTCACTTCTTCTTTTCATCTTTCAACAAAACCCACCGACTATACTTTGTGTTGGAATGCAGAGACTGAAGGGGCTCGCCCTCAGTCAGCCGGGGTCTTTCTGGAACTCTGAGATCAGGGTGGACTTGGAAGGGGTGAGGTGGACGACTTGGTCTCCGTTGCCCTGCAGGCTGCTGGCCTGTGACTTTGGATAAGTTTTTTACGTCTGTCTAAGCCTTGCTTGCCACAAATGTATAGTGACATCAATCGCGTTGTGTACTTTACAGGGGTGTTAGGAGAAAGTGGAGTAATATATCAAGAAAAAAAGCACTTTGTCAATTAAAGAAATACTGGAAAAATCCACCCAAAGAGAGCAGTTGTAAGAACGAGTGAGAGAAAAGAACCAACCATATAGAAACGGGTGATGGTGGCTGGATGAGCGTGGCGGAAGCTCCCTGCTGGGGCCTGCCTGGGAGGGGAGCCTGGCCAGCCCCTGCCCAGCACCTCTGCAGAGCTATGGCTGGGACCCGCGAATGCTCTAGAAAAATGCAAAACAAGAGACTTCCTGACAGTGTGAGGCTGAGAGAGGAAATGTGTGTGGGACCACAGGAGTGTGACATGGACGCAGCGGCCAGCGGCCAGCAGGATGGGGCAAAAAGAGACAGACGTGATCTCTGCTGCCCTCTGCGTGGTCAGGGGTTGGCTTCTTCAATGGCTCCAGGCTTGAGGCCCCTCCTCCAAATGTGGAGACGGCCGGGAAACCTCATGGCGCTTCTCTGAGGAGCCAGAGCTCTGCAGCCTTGGAGAGCAATTTGGTGTCATCAGATTAATTAAGTCATTTTCTGTGGTTAAATTTTCATCTGAATATTAAACCTCAGGCTGGGCCTCCCACATACTCAGCCTGTGGAGGTTTCCTGGGTGACTTTTTTTCCTGAAACCTTCTAGAATATGCACGTGATGTCATTGATGAGGCTGTGATATATTTATTTATGGAAGAAATTTTCCAGCTAGGGAGACTCACTCTGGGATGGTTCAGTCTGACAGCACAGCTGTGCCCAGGCCCCTCCGGAGCGTCTCATTGTCACCAGGTCACTTTATCTTGTCTTGGCTTCCGAGTGACTCGCTCAGGCCACTGAAAGGCCCTGTGTTTGCTCCTGGTTCAAGTTCTGGCCGCACCATTTGCTAGTGGTGGACTCATGGCCGGGACCCCATTTGCTGTGTACAAGGCGGGCGTGATAATGACCTCAACTCGGAGGTGCTTTGAGGATTTGAACTTCCCATAGTGTGTAAAGTGCTCCCCATGCGGTGATCCTCATCTCAGTCCCAGTCTGTGTCACCGCCCCAATGTGTGTTCCTCTGTGGACTCTATTAACACAGTTTCCTGCTTTCTCTTTAAGCTTCGATGTGGAAAATGGCCCCTCCCCAGGCCGGAGCCCGCTGGACCCTCAGGCTGGCACCTCCTCTGGGCTGGTGCTTCACGCCACCTTTCCTGGGCACAGCCAGCGCAGAGAATCCTTTCTCTACAGATCGGACAGCGACTATGACTTGTCACCCAAGGCCATGTCGAGGAATTCTTCCCTTCCAAGCGAGCAGTAAGTATGAGCCCGCCCGGCTCCTGGCCTCACACTCAGCTCCTCTCTAGCCCTGCTGGGCAGCAGCAACCACTGTCCCCGTAACCCCATGGGAAGGGAGGAGCAGAGATGACAGCGATGGCCATCTCAGGGACAGTAATAGTTTGGAGCTTGAGGAATGTGCGGCTGGGGCCTCCCAAAGCATTAAAAACCTTAGGTGCCGTGTCCAGGTCATATCTGTTCCTGGTATTTTTTAGAAATTTTCATTTAGCTTCATTTCCTGAACTGCCGAATCATTTGCAAGATGAGAATCTTAACACGTTTTACAGATCACAGCTGAATTTTTGGCTGTATGTGCAGTTTGCACGAGGCTCCAGCAGAGAGGAAGATGGTGGTTGGTCATGTGTCCTGGCTTGGTGGCCTTTGTCGGTGACATTTATTAAGCTGTCATCCAGCCACAGGCCTGTGTCTCTTCTCTGGACTTTACCACAATGCCCACTGGTTGCCGCTACAGCCCTATTAAGCACAGCTGTTCTTTTTGTTTTGCTGTAATTAATTACAAATCTCCTATTTTTATTTAAAGACCTGGGTTGTGTCACTTGTTTATTACATTTTTTATTTTTATTTTTTTCTTGCAGTTTTTTGGGTTTTTTTGGCTGGGGCTAGGTAAATCAAATAAAATTGGATGCTGGAATTCATGCTTTAAAAGGTTTCTGGGCACACATACAATTGTTTTCAATATTATATGCTATAAAAGTATCAGTAACTCCTTATAGTCTGCAGCTTGGAAAATTCCATTGAGTCATCTCCCACTATTGGAAAAGAAGCCAACAATTTTACCCCCTGTGAAAGGGGAAATGGGCATTTTTAAGCTACTAGCAAGAGAATATTCCCCAAGGCATCTTTGTTATTATTTTTTTTTTTTTTGAGACAGAGTCTCACTGCGTCGCCCTTGGTAGGGTACTATGGCCTCATCCCCAAGGCATTTTTGTCAGAAAATTTTAACAGAAGCTCCCCAGCCTTAAAATATCTCCATTATTACGTGGGCCAACAGTCATTGTTTTCGGTCATTTGTTAAATATTTACGGAATCTCCTCTGTGTACTGTGCGTGATACCAGGCTCTCGTGCATAAAAGATAAGCCAGGATACGAACCACGGAGGAGTAGGGAGCAGCTCTCTTACTCACAAACTGCAGTGCACTCGGGAGGCTACAGTTAAATAAGAAAGACAGAGGGTGCACCACACAGCTCCGCGGAGGACGCCCACCGTGGGGCAGGTCCCCTCACATTGGCTTGTTAGTCTGCACAGCAGCCCTGCCGGGCAGGCACCGTTATGGTCCCCACTCCACAGACGATGAGTCTGGGGCTCTGAGACACCGAGAAACTCTCCCCATCCCGTGACCGTGTCTCATGCTGTGTCCCGGGATGTGGCTACTGATGGTCACAGTCACAATTCTGTTTTGTTTTGTTTGAGATGGAGTCTCCCTCTTTTGCCTGGGCTGGAGGGCCTCGGGGACTCTTTTTCCCCTGTTCTATGAGCTGCAAAGTAGCACCTTTTCCACCAGCTAGAAACCAGTAGAAACCCCAGGCCATTTCTGATAAAGGTGTGGATGGGGCTTTGGTAGTGAATGTTCTAGGAATTCTCTTCCCTACCACCAAGATCAAAACATTTATTTCTAGTCCAGATTTCATAGTGGGAGTGCATAGATAATTCGATCCTTACTCATGTGGTATCTTGCAGGTAAAAGGCTAATCATTCTGCAAACTAATTTTGGAAGTGAATCTCCAAAGTAATTTCCCAGTTAACACTTCCCCAAACTCGTGCCAAACAGTATGACAAATCATAGGGTCGTGTAGGTCTCCCCCAAACACTAACCACATTCTGGATTAAACTCTGCAATTAAAAGGTAATAGGAATTTCAAACTTGAGGAGACCTTGGCAATGACAGTCCAGCTCAGTCTGAACACAGAGCCGTGGTCTCAGGCCTGCACCCTGGCTCACCCTCCTCTCAATTTCACTGACCAGTGAAATGTTCTCTGGAACTGAGACACACGCAGTATTGCCAGCTTTAAATTTAGGTAAGTAAAGATTATTTAAGTAAATTATCTAATATCATTCTCACTTTTTAAAAATAAGAACTTAGAAAAACAGTGAGAAGGGTCACACTTGTATAATAAAGAGCAGCCTTTCCCAAGAAAACACTGTTGGCAACATAATACCAGCTTTTCAAAAACTCTGATAATGGGATAGATGAACATTTTTTGTGTGTGAATAAAAATAGCACAGGATTTTGTTTTGAAAATATTTCAACATCACAGCAAAAACTTTTTTTTTTTTTAGAAACAGAGTCTCACTTTGTCGTCCTCAATAGAGTGTTGTAACGTCACAGCTCACAGCAACCTCCAACTCCTGGGCTCAGACAATTCTCTTGCCTCAGCCTCCTGAGTAGCTGGGACCACAGGTGCCTGCCATAAGCCGGGCTATTTTTTTGTTGCAGTTCAGCTGGGGCCGGGCTTGAACCCACCACCCTGATATATGGGGCCGGCGCTCTACCCACTGAGCCACAGGCGCTACCCTGCAAAAACTTTTATATATTTGTCAGTTCAGGGATTTATACTTCTCAAATCAACAGTAAGTGGAATTCGAATAATATCTAGGTCTTCTGGTATTTAATGTTGCTAGCACCATGTTGGAAAGTCCAATTTCACACACGCATCTGGATCTCAACCAGAGTCATGCTCTAAGAGCTGTTCCCGATTGTCACTCTTTGGGACAAAGTGAAGTAAACAGAGAAACAGCAGCTTCCCAGCTCCCCACCGCGTCTCCAGCCTTCTACTTGTGCATCTGGAAAACGGGTGAGAACAGGCCAGACTGATGCAAGGCCCCTGGTGGGAGCTGCAGCGTATACCTCGCTCTGGAGGGCCCACATCCAGCACAGAGCGGTCGTGGTTATGATTGATTGACTGATTGATGATTGATTTTTGAGACAGAGTCTTGCTCTGTCACCCTGGTAGAGTGCCCTGGCATCAGCCGTGCTTACAGCAACGTCAAACTCCTAGGCTCAAGCTCCCAAGTAGCTGGGACTACAGGCGCCTGCCACAACACAACACCCAGCTAGTTCTTCTATTTTTAGTAGAGACGGGGTCTCACTCTTGCTCAGGCTGGTCTCAAACTCCCGAGCTCAGGCAGTCCACCCGCCTCAGCCTCCCAGAGGTGTGAGCCACCTCGCCTGGCCAAGGGGTTTTGAGAGAAGGTGGAAAACTTTGCATAAATCCTAGTGATAGAGAAAAGGCTGACTTTTAGAAATTTCTGATCTGAACTCTTTCAGAAGAGTAAGAAGAAATTATAGGCAGGGGAAGAGTGAGTGAAAAGACATTAATAGAGAATTAAAAGTGTCTTTAACTTTGAGCAATAAAGGAGAGATGAACTAAGGCTTCCTAGTAAAGTAAAACAACCTCCCTTGGATCCCAGAAGGAGATGCTGAGGCCTCCCTGGGCGTGGTGATACAGGTGGGCTCCGCTCAGGCCTGCGCTGCTGCCATCTGTCATGGGTGCCCTGTGTCCTGGGCATGGTGACACGCACCGAGGCGCACATCTCCTCATGGACCTCAGAGCACTGGAAACTGGTGAGGTCAGGTTTATTGCCCCAAACTGTGGCAGGAACCACCGTGCACAGGGCAGGGCTTTGGTCACCCACCCTCAAAGCCACGGGGAAAGTGTTCCACGTTTTTTTCCAGGTGGATTGCCCAACCTGGGAAGCCCCACACAGACAAGGAGCTTTCCAAAGAAAGGGTTCAGTGGTCTTTAGAGAGATCGGTGAAGGGAGATGTTACCTGAAAATCAAGGTAAAAAACAGAAATAACAGCTCGGGTACATTTAAGACCTGTTTGACTACCAAAAAAAGTGGGATGCAGTTTGTAAGATTTGAGTTAAATGTACAACCATCACGCTTCCTAGAAAGGTGGGTTTTAAGACATTGAATCTTTTTTAATGTCTCTAAAATATCTTTAAATAAAAGCACGTGTGTATCGTGTATTTTCTATCTTCTAAGTCTTATTTAAGTGCTTTGTGTATATTAATCCCTGTAATTTCCATGCGCCCACTGTGGTAGATACTGTAACTTTCTTGGTTTAAAGATGAGAAACACACGGATTGAGTGAGACTGGGTGACTTTTCCAATAAATGGGAACCAAGGCTTGAACCCAAGGAGTCCACGGGAGGAAGGCCACGTGCTGACCCTCTGGGTGTGAGGCAGCATGTTGGGGACCCAGAGCTCAGCACGGTCAGGCAGAGAAGGTGAGGGGAGAGGAAGTGGTGAGCAGGGAGCAGGGGGAGGTCCGGAGCCGCGCCACCAAGGGGCTGTGCTGAGAAACTGGCCTTAGCGCTGCAGGCAGCGGTGGGGAGCAGCTACAAGCTTTCCAGCAGGAAAAGACGTAATCAGGTACATTTTTGAAAGATAGCTTTGACTGCAGTGTGAAGAATGAGCTTGTGACTAGTCAGGAGCCCCCAGGAAGCTACGATCTGCGGAGTGGCAGGCGGGACGTGCTTAGCCCAGACGTAGCCGCAGTTCAGACACAGCTGCACGCGACGGTCACCAGCAGCTGGTGGTTGATCATGGGGGGCGGAGGAGGAACATGACAGGGTCAGCACCATTCCCTGGGACCATGTGAAATAATGTGTGTGGAAATGTGTGTACAGTGTGAACAGGAGTCCGCTCGATTGCAGTGGGGGGGGGGCAGGTGTGAGCATCTTAAAGAAGCTTTCACCAGCTGGAAATAGACAGCAACCCTCTACTTCCTCATGCTCCCGACTAACGGTGGGGTGATGTCCTGATAGAGCTGTTCTCAGCTGAATGTCATTAACATACCTCTAGCACGCCTCACCCGCCAGACATCACGCCTTAGCCTGTCCTGTCTCGGACAAGCCGAGAAGGCACACACCAGCCCCTAGTCGGGCAAAATCACTTAGCATGAAGCTCATTTTGTAAGGGCTGAAACTTATCACTGCAGCTGAGACAGACCAAAGCCCTTGGTTGCAAACCTGTACTCTGAAATCTGACACTCATCTCCTTATGTAAGAGACCAAAATCAGCTACCAGAAAAATACAAGTGAAATTCTGTGCCCAGGGAAGGAGCAGACAAAGGTGGAATTAATTTATAAATGTGATGTAGAGTATAGGGTGAAAAGCGGGATTTCTGCCTGTGGAAACCGTTCGTTGTTTAGAGCAGAAAACCCTGAGATGAATGCTCGTCTCCAGCTGGTCTGTGAGGCTGTGCTGTGCTGATTCTGTCACCAGATGTCACCCGTGCAGCAGCCCAGGCGTCCCTCACCCGCTCCCTCCTCCCGGCTCAGGAGGTTAAGACAGGCGCGTTTCATCATCAACCACATGTTTTGTGGCTTCTATGCCATTTGATTCTTAATCAGTAATTTATGGAATTATGAATTCAAAAATTAGAAATAGTTCCATAAATAATCTGGCCACACTCAGAAAGGAGGGGTTTTTGTTTTGTTTCTCTCCTGGCACTTTCCATAGAACCCAAGAGTTCCTCTCCCAGCCGTGTCTGCTGTAGGACCCTCACTCCCTCCGTTCAAACGGCCCCGTCCCCGTCCCCGCTCCTCCCTGTGCTGTCCTCCAGGACTCCAGGCCAGTCCCGTGGCTGCCGTGCCCGTAAGGACCTCCCTTTGACCTTTCGTGCAGTTTCACGACTCGCTTGGCGTCGTCCACTCAGGGCACGACGTATGCCTGAGGCCTGACTATTTAGACTCGACTGGAGATCGGGGAGCCGTGGCAGATCTGCTCAACTCTAAATCTGAGACCTGAGTATTTAGACTCTGGAAATCCAGGAGCCGTAGCAGATCTGCTTGACTCTAAATCTTTATCTTGTCCAAACAATTTGAAGTTCGCATCAGAATTCACAACAAAGTGCAGACTCCTTCAGTGTCTCAAAGTTCATCCCACGGAAATAGCAGCCCTCGATCCAGTTCAGCATATCACCTTAACACATCGGCCCTCCATCCTTCATTTCCTCTCCCCTGAGTTCCTTCTCCGTTCCCCGTCCCCACTCAGGAAGCACCTGCTGTCGTCGGCGACCACACACCTGGAGCTCAAGTGGCCACGTGTCCATCCTCCTGCTCCCTGTCCCCGCCTCTTGTCACCTAGCCCCTCAGCATTAAACACGAGCAGTAAACTCCCCCACTACCTCCTTTCTGCTCAGAACGCCACTGTCTTCTCAGATCCCGTTTGTTTGTATTTTTACTCTATCTTTAAATGTCTCTTACAGTTTCTTTGCATATGTTTTGTCTTTCCTACTATGTTTTAATTTGTGGGTCAGGAGGGCACAATTGATCGTGGATTCTGTATAATTTAATTTGTCAACTACGTAGCATTGCCATAAGATAGGAAGCCTGGTGCTTAAAATCACCGATTTTGGGAATCTGACAGTCCAAGTCCTCCCCTTGCTAGCTATATGTGAGTCGAGCAGCTGCCTAACTGCTCTGAGGCCTAACATCATCTATAAAATAGGAAAACTGGGAGTACCTGACTCCCTTACAGTCCAGCCTGGATGGCAGAGCAGGACCCCTGTCTGTAAAATAGAATTTTAAAAAGACCACCTGCCTCACGGCCTCATCCTAACAGGTGAGTGAGACAATGAATGTGGAGCATCGGCACAGGCCTCCCTCATGGTGAGCACCCCAAGAATTCTCACTGTTAATATTCCTCTCACTGTCATGTGAAAAGTAGGCACACAAGAAGTTTGCTACTTTACATTGAATGGAAACTTCTAGCTAAAGACAAAGGTGGGAAGGAAAGTATCATATTCGATAAGACCCCCAGTCCACAGCCTGTGCTAGGGCGGAGGCCCAGGTGGGTGAGTGCGTTGTTCAGCCTGGATCCCACATCGCCGAGTGCCAGCTCGGGGCAGGGGCCTCATCATTATCTGTCACACCCATAGTTAGCAGAGAGGTGCCATGTTTGTGTGACAATCGTGAGAAGGGGGTGGGGACAGACAAGGAGGGAAGCTTGGTGCCATCAACGTCCGACCTGCTGCCGTGACTCACTGAGACAGCAAGTTGGCCTGAATCTGTAACCGAAGCTCAGGGCAACACGTCTTCCACGACCTTGGACAACATGCTGAGTGTGGGCTTAGGTAAACTCATGAAAGTATGAGAGAGGGAGAGAGAAAGACAGAGAAGGGGTGGGAAGGGGGAACTTCTGAAAATATATTTTTGCAAAGTGAATTGCAATGGTATGGTTATAATAGGTTCAGTGTTTGACTACTGTTAAAAGCTTTTCCTTGGGTACTTAAAGAAAAAAGTTATATGAAAAACAAAAAAGTAATGGGATTTCCAGATAGAAATCTGTGTTTAAATGGCATTAGAGCTGCGGTTCAAATCAACAAAAGCCAGGAAATCCCAAGTTAACCTTTATCCAGACTGTTACACCATTTTTCCGACTGTGTGTGTCCCCGTGAGCAACCCTGTTGTTAAATTTCCTGACTGGCAACCAAATCCACAAGTCGCCTTGAATTACAGAGCTCTGGGTCTGTTACTCAGTGGGAACATGCCCTAAGGACTTGTGCTTATTTGCAAAGGCTCTTGCTTGTAGTCACCATGAATCCAGGAGTGATGAGGCTGGTACTGTTGTATTTTTTCCTTCCAGCTTTTGGGTCCCCGTTTATGCCTGGTTGTGAGTTCTGCCTCAGACTCCAGGAGGGAACTGGTACCACATTTATGCCACCAACCCTGACAGAGCTCCACGGTACACGTGAATGTCACACTTAGGATTCCAGTGCATTTCTAAATGTTCCTTTTCTTTCTTCTCACCAGACATGGCGATGACTTGATTGTAACTCCCTTTGCTCAGGTAGGTCTGCTGACCCCGGCTTGCTCCCCTCTTCTGAGCATGATCTCTGACCCTACAACTTTGTCTTCTTTCCTCGGTCACCATTTGAAACATTTTCTTCCAGGTCCTCGCCAGCTTGAGGAGTGTGCGAAACAACTTCACCGTGCTGACGAACCTTCATGGGACAGCCAACAAGTAAGCAGTGAATTTTGTGAGTTATGACCCCCTTCCCTAAAGGCAAAACATACTGAACAACATTTTATGAAAACAACTATTGCATGGAAATTTGTCCTCCACGCTAGGAGAGAATACACAGTAAAATTTTAAAATAGGATAGAGTACTACAGTTGTGTAGCACTGGCGAGACATTAATAGTATCTAGGCTGGGTCTTATTAACCTTCGTGCTTGTAACACTTAGCGTACAGCAGGAGTTCAACAAATGAGAAAAGAGGATTTTTTTGGTTCACTTTTATATTTACCACATTGGCCATAATAACCATAAATTCTATTAAGCCTTGTTTGAATAAGCTATGAATAAATTCGAATATTCAAACTTAAAGGTTCCAAAAAGTTCACATTCAAGTTGCCTGTTTATAACACATAAACAGGTTCCCACAGTTTAACGAGTAGAGTGGAATTGTGTCCTCTGCTGTCGGTTAACTCCCTGATCTGGGTCATTTCAGTCAGCATTGCTGATCCTTGATCTTCTGTGACAATAAAATTAAGAATTGGAATTTGGCATTCCCTACATTAACTTTCTTCTCCAAAATCGGTTCACTTCATAAGCCTGATCTAAGCACTGTGCTGCTAGCCCCTCGTCTGCACCTGGGAAGGACCGTGCCAGGGCTCGGAGCTCCCAGCATCCTTAATCCTAGAATTTCTGGGCTGGAAGAGGCCTCAGGAGTCCTCGATTCAGCCTCTTTGTTTTACAGGAGAAACCTAAGCTCAGTAATCCAGTGACTTGCTAACCTAAACTCAGAAATCCAGTGATAAGCTGGAGACTTACCGGAGCCTGAACCTACCCCTCTTGATTTTCCCTTGAAGTTTGTCCTTATTACTCACTTCTTCTCCGTCCCCATCCACTGGAGCGTCCTGTGGAGCTCCAGTGGATGCTCCAGTGTTCACTGGAGCGTCTTGTCTCGCTAACGTTTGTGGAGTTGTCCTCAATCCTCTGTTTGGCATGCTAATTTTCTAACTAAAGGAGGGTGTAGACGCTGCTGGAAAGCAGGGGCCTTCCCTGTCACTGTCCTGTGACCTGCTGCGGGGCCTCCTGTAGGTGACTCTGTGTGCCTGGTGCAGTCTTTCCTGTCAAGGCTGTCTCCCCTCATCTCTCCTCCAAATCCCCAGAGTGACCTTTCCCACGCGCTGTTTGATGTGTCACTGTCTGTCTCAGGCATTCCCATGGATCCTCTGTGATGTTGAGAGAAGTTTAAATGCTGGTTCTTGGCACCCATGGCCCTTCATGACCCAGCTTCAGCTACCCTGATTGACAGTTGATTCGGTTTATATTTAGTGCAATCAAAATATAGATTGTATGTGAAAATCTAGAGCCTGGCCCAGCCTCTCCTTGTTCATTTATTTATTAATTATATTTAGTACATACTGTTCATCCAGGCATGTACGTAAGCATTCAACAAATGTTTACGATGACATAGTAGTACCCAAAAAAGACAAGTCCTCCGGCCTTGGGGGGTTCACATCCCAATAGGATGCGCTGGGGGTCAGGTGCTAAACCCTCAGACCAGTGCTCTGTCCACGTAGGAACCTGTTCCACGGTCCTGGTCTGTTGTTCCCTGCGTGCTCTCCCCCACCCTGAACATGGACCTCCTACTCTCTCTGCCTAGAAGGTCTCTTTCCACCTGCTGATGTCTGCTTGGACAGATGCCGGTTGCTTTTTATGACTCATCTTTAGAACCACCTTCACCAAGATGCTCCCCCTGGCCTGCCAGTCCGGCTGAGTGGTCCTCCTTTGGCCGCACAATACTCTGAAAACTTTGTCACACTCTTTCTGGATTTCTCCCCCCCACCAGACTGTGTGTCCTTTAAGAGTGAGAATTGTGTTTATTTTTCCTTGAATTTCCACGAATTAATAGAATGCTTGAAATGTAGTTATGCTCCTTAAGTATTCATCATACGTATGTTGGGAGAAAGACCATCAATTATTTTTTCAGGAAAAAATCTCTTCCCTGTCCCTGCCTTTTTTCTTTACAGAATGTGGCCTCTGGAGCCATACTTACTGGCTTCATAACCCAGTTCTATCACTTGAAAATTATGTACTTGGGCAAACTGACTGCTGTCTCTTATCTCAGTTTCCTCATGTATAAAAGAGAGTTGTTGTGAGGATTAAAGGACTTGATGTTTGTAAAGTACATAAAACAGCACCTCGCACAGAGCATGTGCTCAAGAGATGTGAGCGATTATCATAGTTCCATTTCTCTTGCTGCATTGAGGACAACGTAACAGTGAGATTTTCACATGCATTATCTCAGTTAAAGGCCCCATAAATGGCATTCATGACAGTACTGCTACCCTACTCTGTGGATAAGGGACAAAGCTTGGGGAGCTTAATGGACTTGTGCATGAGGACAGCTCGTCTACTCACGCCCCAAACCGGGCACCCCAACTCACACCGCAGGGCTCTTCCCTTCACTGCACCTGTGGGGGCTTCGGGGTTTCACTGGAAGGCTTTGGAACAGAAAAGCATTAGGAAGAACTTATGGCGTAGATGAAGACTGGAAAGCCTGAAGGTGGAAACATTAGCTAAGACAGTATTTTCAGGAATTAAAATCGGTGGGTGAAGCCTTGAACCAGAACAGTGGATGGGGACGGAGAAGAAGTGATTAATAAGGACAAATTTCAAAGCCTTCTTTAGTGTAGCTGGACTCAGAACCAATGCTGCACCCTCCGAGGGGAAGAGGCATGGGCTTGGGCTGGGGGTTCCTCTGCCAGTAGTATTAGGGCATCTAGCCTCACCCTGCTGATTAATGAATATGTCAAGTCTTTCTTAGCCTTGGGGCTGTACACCGAACTAGCCCAGACCCCATTCTTACACTCCGACTAAGGACCACCCCTCAAGTTATGTGTCACCTGTGGTCCAAAGAAAACCACACTTGCCCAACAGAGTGGAGTCCAGCAGTGAGAGAGCTGCGGCCAAGGAGTTTCTGCAGCTAAGGAGTTCCTGCAGCCCACTCTGTGTGTGTACAGAGTTGGTCTCGGCTTTTTTTGTTTGTTTGTTTTTTCAGGAGACAGAGTGTTGCTTTGTCACCCTCGGTAGAGTGCCGTGATGTCATAGCTCACAGCAACCTCAAACTCTTGGGCTCAAGCGATTCTCTTGGCTCCCAAGTAGCTGGGACTACAGGCACCACCACAAAGTCTGGCTATTTTTAGAGACAGAGTCTCCCTTTATCTCAGGCTGGTCTCGAACCTGTGAGCTCAGGCGATCCACCTGCCTCGGCCTCCCAGAGTGCTGAGATTAGTTGGTCTTGCTAACAGATTTCAGGTTTCACTGTGCATCCAATCCTTGCCAACGAGAGCTTAAGGCAGGATATTTACCAGTGGAAAGTCACAAAGGGGCTGATGTTCCTTGGTCCAGCCCAAGCTCAGACCTGAATGTTGGGGTTCAGCCATCAGGGAGCTGACCTCAAGGAAATCCATAGGTCAGTCATCAGTGGAGCGAACAGGCGGGGCAGGCGGGAAGCTGAGGGTCTGCCTCCTGTGCTCCGTTCCGTTCTGTTTCTGGGGAGTCAGTTCCCTCAGACAGCTGAAGGAAACCCGGGAGAAGGGCCTGCGGACGAGACTGTCTGCCGGGAGTGGGGCACCTGCAGAAACAGCCCGGCTCTTCCCTGCACTTTCACCTTCTCAGCTGAGGGGAACTCTGGAGCTTTCCAGGACATTTGACTTGAGTTTTAGGAACCACTCCCTGTCTTGAAGGTAACATTTAAGCAATAATTATGCCCTTGGAGTGCTTCTCAGGAGCCATCTGGACACGAGAAGGAACTCCCACATAGAACTTACTTCTCGGAAGTCAAGATTTCTTTTTTCTTCTGGCTCTTTGCTCTGCACAAAGGCCACCCATTGTCTGCTTGAGCTTTGCCACCCAAAGGGTGGAAATCTCGGAGCTCGGCTTCCTCGAACCTCCACGAAATGTCCCACTGAGAGTGCTTGACTGGACCTACATTTCTTCCTGCAAACTAAAACCTACATTTCCATTGTCCCAAGAGTTAATTTTGAAAATATGGCTTTCATTTAGAGTCGTTAATTCAGATAACATTCGTAAAGCATTTAAGAACGCACTTGAAATCAGTAATAGCAGCAACTCTGTACGTGGCTTCAGACAGACAGGGGGAGGGGTCCGGTGGGAGTGAACGTGTCCACCACTCGCCAGCCTGAAACCGGAGGAGGAGCTGGGAGCCCAGGAGGGCAGCTTTCAGCTGTCACTAACTTCATGGGTATCACCAGTGGCTACCAGGAACTCATGCAGCACCTCGGTATGAACATTCTTCCAAGGCCTAATATCGTCAACATGCACGTAGTCTTCAGGAAAGAATTAATAACCATTTAAGTTATTTCAGTATCTGAGGTATTGCTTTGTGTACTTTGGCCTGGGATTCAAATATCAGGGAATCATCAAATCTTGAGCATTCAGAGCTGGAAAGAATTTAGCCAAGTGTTCTCCGACTAAGTCAGGAAATAGATGTAAACCCCTCACACAGGCCCCCACACGTTGTAAATCAGCAGTAAATGTTCTTTGCTGCCTGTCTCCTCCAACTGAGGAAGAAGCTTCAGAGGCTCAGTGAATCTCGTGGGCCGTGTGACGGGAAGATGCCAGCCCACGCCTGGGATTCCTGTCTTCTCAGCCACGGTGCAGTCTCCCACGGTGCTGGTCAGGACTGGACAGTGTTAGCTGCTGTGGCCATATTGTTCCCAGATGATTCCCCCATCCGTGTCACCAGCCTCAGGAGCTGGCACATTTAACTTCTATGATTCTTCTGTAAGTTAGGGACGGCTAAAAATCAGGCAACCAGCACCATTTCCCTCTGGCACCCACCACAATTTTCCAAGTGGTGCTCTCATGCCTACAAGCAATAATGTGGTTTCCAGAAGTCATGCTTTCATTTAAAATGTATAAAAATCTCTTCTTTGTACCAAGTCTTGAGAATAAGCGATAAACCAAACAGATGAGGTTCCTATCTTCCCAAAGCTTATGCACAAAGATGCGTATCTGAATTAACAATTCTAAATAAAATCACATTTCCAAAATTAACTTCTGGGGCAAAGGAATTTGTGTAATCCATGTAATTCCCAAGGAGTGGTTGAGAGAAGTGGGTGCTGTGAGAGTCTGTGCCACCGAGGAAGTCGAGGTCACGTCACCATCACTCAAGAAAGGAAAATGGGAAATGCAGCATGGAGTCTGCAGAGCAATGGGGAGGCAGAAGGCTGGGTAGGGAGGCCCAGGGAGGCAGAAGGCTGGGTAGGGAGGTGCAGGGAGACAGAAGGCTGGGTAGGGAGCTGCCGGGAACTAGAGGGCTGGATAGGGAGGCACGGGGAGTCACAGGGCTGGGTAGGGAGGCGCGGGGAGACAGAAGGCTGGGTAGGGAGGTGCGGGAGCCACAGGGCTGGGTAGGGATGCACACTTGAGCAGCCAGCCCTGGAGCAGCGTCCTGAGACAGGAGACACAGACTGGTGCACGTGGAGAAGGAGCAAAGTGTCCAACTGAGCCGACCATGGAGAAGACTCAGACCCAGGAGTATGCTGTGCTCAGGGGCAGTGGGTACGTGGAGAAGCAGGCTGCAGGCTGCACATGGAAAGGAGACTACATAACACATTCACACAGAGGCAGTTCTGGACCTGGGTCAGTCGGTAGCCCATTAGCACTTTACAGTCTCTACACCCAGAGGTGGAGAGACCAATGGGTCCTGTAGAGGACTTAAAGGATCAGAATCAGAACCTGCCATCCACAGGTCATTTGTGGGACAGTACATGCCCATATGAACTG